>JABCKV010000109.1:0-56997 GCA_018282005.1 Asterophora parasitica
TCAAGGGTGCGGTCAGGACCCCCCAATACGACAAACCTCCGAGTCATCTCTTGCCCGGTCGTTTCAACACGAAGTCCTCGACACAAGTTGCCCGCCAGCAGCCCAGTTTGGCAGAATGGACCAAACTGTGGCGTCCGGTGCCCATCTCTGCAGCGCCCGGACCAGTCCTCCGAAAACTCCGCGCCACGGCTATTTCACGAAACGTTCTCTTATCCACCTTCCTAATGTCTACTACTATCCACTCTGGCGACAACTCATTACAAGCCTCACGCGAACGACTGCAGCCTCTTTCTGGAGCCTCCATAAGGTCGACTTCCATTCTACGATGCGACAATACATAGGGACTCTCGACAGAGAAGACCACCTTAGGGTGCCTGCTGACAACAGCCTCTCCATTGCGGAAGGCTCAACACCACCGCCCCGGTCCTTGACGGCACCTGAAGGAGATCTCACATCCTTGGAGTCGGACAATATACCTACTGCACTCAGCTGGCAAGCTTCTACATCTCAGACTGGTGTCGCGATTCCGAACAGAGAGGATTCCGGTGTCGAACTTGAAGTCCACCATTCTGTCGATTCACTACTTCCCCAAACCCAGGTTCCACCAGCTTTGGAGGCGAATGGACGAGGTCCTTCGTCCCCAAGCTGGGTTGTCCCGGAGACGTGGAAGTCGGTAACGTCCCTCACAGTCAAGAGGTTGATTGTTCCCAAAATGTTCATTGCTATTCTCAAGGAGTGCCCAGAGCTTCAGAACCTCTCCGTACATCTCCGTCCTCCCATTTCCTCGGAGGAATTGGATGACGAAATAGACGTCCTTGAAATCACTCGGGTCGAAAAATTGGAGATGCTATCAATCCTGACGTCGGCGGAGCCACATCCCATCTTCCAATACCTGCGATTGCCAAATCTGAAAAGCCTCTCTCTGGCCTGGGATCGCTTGGGTCAAGACTTGTGGGCCTGCCCTGACGGCCTTAAAATTGACAAGCTGCTTGAGGAGTCACTGGAGTTCAACTCAATGTCGCTCTCGAACACATTTCCGCCCGAGGAAGAACTCCTTGCCATTCTCGGTAAACATGGCAAGAAATTCAAGGAACTTTTTGTTCGAGCGGATTCCACTCCTGGCTTTCTTGCCCTGTCTTTGGAACGATTAGTGACTAGGAAGACGCTTTCCGCTCTGTCGCATGGTGGTCGGCTGAGAACTTTGGACCTTTCCTATGCCTCTGCAGAGGCAGCCTCGGCTCCTTGGCAGCTTGCGATCTCCTTCGCAAATACTACAGTGGAACAAGCAGAGACGGAAGAAGTCCACAAAATGTTATAAATGGCGAAAACATTTCTCTGAATGAACTAGCTCAATATTGTAGAGAAATTTTGCCATGTAAATATGTGTAGGCACCTACACAGTTCAAAGATCGAACTCTCCACATGCTATTTGCAATCCCTGTGCAGCAAGCGCAAAAAAAGTGGACTGATCCAAGGAAAATTGTTCAACACATCTCGCGTACGAAATCTGCACAAATTGCAATGATGCCGGCCTGCCAGAACCCTCCGGGTGCTGGGTGGGACGCCAACGCGAGGAAATCATTTGGGAGACAGCGCCGTCCCGTGTCTCGCAAGAGTCAAGGTCGAGGCGGTTCAAATGAGGAAGAAATGGCAGGTGGGACTGGTGATTCTTCCATGTTAAGAAGGCTGCGACTCTATCTGTTGTACCCTTTTGGAGGGAAAGCCGACGAAGTGATTGCAGACACCGTAACTTGAGATAGAAGAGGACATCGTCCTCAGATAAGAAGCCGTGGATACTTAGGTGATGCATGTCGTAGTGTGATCGCTCGTCAAGTCGTTGAACAGTGCCACGATCGAGAGGTGCGACAATGTCGAGGGTGCGCAAAACGGGGGTGGCAATGTGATCTAAGAGCTGCTCGGGTTGCTCTCCCCAACGCATTATCAATGTATGAAGATGGGGAAGGTTGACTGTCGTGTGGAGTGAGGGGTTTACCCGAGAAGGTTCATAGCCGCCTATGTCGACTGTCTCGATACGCGGACAGTGCGAAAGCAAAGTGATGCACGACGCCGAGGAAATACAGGTGTTGATCACGAGGTTTGCCAAGTTAGGCCCTTGGAAATCGGAAAAATTGCTGGGAAGTCGCGAAGCCCACCAAAGGCGGCGAAGATTCGGGAGCATTGTCAAAAAATGAATGATTTCATCATTGTCGACATCGACATCTCCAAATTCGACTTCAATGGACTCCAAAAGTGAGGCACTGGCAGGCTGGACTTTGAGAAGTCTGGCTGTGAATTCGGCGTTCAGAGCAATCCTAAGATGTCGCCAGTTGTGGGCCTGAGCGAATAACAGATCCATCGTGTGCTCGAATCCGGGGCCTGGCCTCAAGAGGGGGTTAAGGGTGAGAGGAAAACTGCCAGAACGTTCGATCCAAAGCTTATACAATGTGAGGTGGGCGGAGGTGATACTGGGTCCCAACACAGTACCGAATGACGACCAGAGCATAGGGAGCGACAAGGCGATGTCCCTCCAATGACCACACACCCGGCACAGGAGCATAGGTGCATGGGAAATTTTGGGGCTGTCGTACATCCAGTATTGGGGAAGACACGCGATGAAGATTTCGCCCAAGATTTCTGGTGGAAGGCGATGGATCGGTGGAATTGATGTTCCTTGATCTATCGTGTTTGCCGCTCGTTGGAGGTTTTTGGAATCCCAAGCGCTGAAGTGGCCCTTGACCAGCTAAAGACGACGTTGTCATCAGGGACAAGAATAGGGAAAAGCGGGGGTAATTGCGGACCGTTTTCCCGAAGTATTTATCGATGCCAGGCCATCCGAGAAACGCTGTCGAATGGTGGGGAGGCTGGTTGGCATGTGATAGGTAAAGGAAATGTAAGCTGGCGCACATCCAAGGGGAAAAAAAGTCGGCGTACGCGTGAGGGCACTTGCGGTATGGTCATCTTGAAGTGACTCGACGGCAAGGGTAGAATATATACTTAACGTATCACTTCCGTCGCGGCGATGCCGTGAAAATCTCTATTGTCAGTTCGTTTCGACCTCAGTGAAAAGCTATAGTTCATCTGTAATTGTGATGCCATGAGTGACGACTGTCGAGACCTTATTGTGATAGTTACGTCAATGCCTAAGGTACTCATTCTGCAAAATAACAAACCTGTACGATTTTCACCATGTATGAATCTTGAACAACGCGTGCTTGGTCGAAGGAAAGTCAATGGGGGAAGGGGAAGAGCTTGATTGCGATTAGATTAGATTCCATCACTGCGTGACCGTGACGCGCCGCTCCTAAGTTCGCGTCCCTCCCAGGACTCGTCTCGATGCCAGAAACTTTAAATGATAATGATTTGAAGATCACTGCTCAGATGTACAGCCACGCAAGCGGGTGTCATCTTGACTGGTCCGGCTCGACCTCAGGACTCAGGCCTCAAGTCACAGAGCTCTTCAGGCTTTGAGCTCCTACTAGTACGATCCCTATCCTGGTCCGTGCCCCCGCGACACCGAAGACGAGCTTACAAAGGTTGTCCTTTTCATGTGAATATTAATCATCTCTTATCTTTCTTTTTTGCTCCCAAGGGGAGGCTGTCGCTCCTTATATTTTACACTCACCGTTGTCGCTAGCTATGTCGCTGATTTTCCTGCCGGAGATCCTTGTTCGTATCCTCTGCCACCTCAAGCTTCACGATCTTTCCTCCGCTGCCCGGGTGAACGAGCTCTTCTACTCCTGCACAAAGATCCAGGCCGTGCAGTACCACATTTCCACCCAGGCTGCGTTACTCGAGGACAACCCTTCCAACAAGCTGGATGTGTGGGCCAAGTTGGGGCTTCTGAAGAGCCGCGAGGATGGCTGGGCTGGGATGAGCTTTGACTGGTGCAGGACAGTCAAGGTGGAGCACCAGGCGTCGAACATTTGGTATCTGACGAGTGGCGTTTTTTTTCTCGGCAACACAAGTCGAAGGTCGTTACATTACTTCAGATTACCATCTGCAAATGATGATCTGGTGGAGTGGTCGCGCATTGACATGGACCACACCATGACCATCGTCGATCTCGGGCTCAACATCTACGAGCACGATCTCATCGCCATATATACTTCGTGTGTTCCTCTCTTTCGTTTTCTGATCATATACTTATTCTATTCTCTCTAGGAAACCGCACCCCTCGCAGGCAAATGTCGATATCTACGAGGTCCACCTGCGCCAATTCTCTACTGGCAGACCCCACCCCCTCGCGCAGCAGCCCTTGCTTTTTGCCCAAGAAGAGACAGTCGCAAACCCGGCCCACACCATTATCGAGATCGTAGGTGATCACCTCGCCTTCGCCACCACCTACTCGAACGAATTCAACGCACCCCCAGTCCGTCTCTACTTCTTTGACTGGCGCACGGGTGCGCTAAAGATGGTGCTGACTCCATGTCTATATCTGTTTTTGCTCGCTCACTAAGTCCGACAGGACGTGCAAATGCGGACCAACTCACTCGAGTCGCTTGTGTTCCTCTCGCCGACGCTGCTCCTCCTCCCAAACTTCCCCACCGCCGCTCTCGACGTGTGGGGCATCCCCTCTGAAGCCATCCCTGTGCTACCACTGGACCCACCGCCCCAGGTCCACTACCCTCCCAAGCAGCTCCGTCAAACACACCAACACCAGCCACCCCCAGACAGAAACCACAGCAACCCCTCATCACGTTCGCGCTCCCCGAGTTCAAGCCCGGCACTACTGCCGTGATCCAATGCTGTGCCAAGCCAAACCTGACGCCCTCCGGCAAGGCGCACTCAGCGTGGCCGTTAACTTCACCGCGGAGCCGGACGACGCGGTGCTGTCCTTCCAAATGCAGCTGTACTCTGATACCGTGCGCGAGGATTTTGCGATGTTTGTGCATTGGGGGAAATTGCGGGAGATGGCGGAGCACGCGAGGAGTGAGGAGGGCAAGTCGGTTGTTGCTGGTGCGGATGTGGACCACCATATGGATACCAACACCAACACCTCTGCCTCCGCCTCCGCAGACCCCATCCTCCGCGTTCCCTGGGAACGCTGGGGCCCGCGCACCACGCGCTGGGTCGACGCGTGTGGCACACACTTGGACTGGATGACATGCTCATGGGGGGCGCGGAGTATCCTGAGCTTTTATGATCACGAGACAGATGAGCCCGAGGACGGGGATGTGGACGACGGCGCGTACCAGCATTGGTGGTTGCAAGTGTATGATCTTAATCCGTACACGGTGCGGAAGTTTCGGTCCGCGGGCGGGGGTGGAGGTGATGATGTGGTATTCGGACGGAAATGGGGAGGTGGAGCGGGTGCAATGGATGTGGAGGTCGTGGAGGACTGGACGACGCTTGACGGGCTGGGGTTGGCATTCAGTGATCCTGTGAGGAGCGCGCTACCATTTGTGCGCTCCACACTCTTTACGCTGAGTCGAGCAGAGCGAAGGGCGGAGAGAGCCAGGGCAAGGGCGCGTGCAGACTCCGAGGAAGAACAGCCTGAGGACCGCTGGAGGTGCGATGTTGATGGGGCGTTGATGGACGAGGAGCACTTGTTGGGGCTGGTGGTGGGTTTCTCTGTCTTTTTACATCAGCTTTGGATTGCTGATGCCGTTCGCTGCCACGCAGGCCAACTCAAAGACTTCGAGTATGTTGTGGATATCACGTGATGCACCTTGCATCCAACTTGTAATGCATGAAGTAGCAACTGGCGACGAACCTGTGCGATTTACTACACCATGAATAAAGAGTTTTTTCCACAAGCGTCAGCCTCACGAGCTACGAAACTCATTCTCTTCTCGACCCCAATAAGACCACTAGATTGCTGCCGTATCCTTGGACTGGGGAGACACTTTCCAATACCGCGGTCGTTGCCTAAAGACCTTGGACCTGCCCTGTGTCTGCAGAGGTCAACGAGCTGATCAATACACGTAAAGGTCCTTGGAAACTCTCCTTGCTGGATCAAGAAGAGAGGACAGAACTTCACAAGCTTAATGACGATGCGAATCAAGCGTCACGGCGTGTTGAACTACTCGATACTACAGAGTAACTCTACTGATCATGTACATACGTATGAGCAATTCAAATATTCAAGTCCCTGCATCTGCAACCCTTGTGCAGCAAGTGCCAAAAAAGTAGGCCGATCCAAAGAGAAAGCTCCAACTCTCCCGAGACTGCGTACGCAATTCCAACATGTTGCAACGATGCCGGCCTGGAAACCTTCGGGCGCTCGGCGGTGGGATGCCAACGCGTGGAAACCATTTGTGAGAGGGCGCCGTCCTGGGTATTGCAATAGGTAAGTTTAAGGCGGTTCAAATGAGGAAGAAATAGCAGGTCCTGGTGATGAACATCCGTATTCCACGTTAAGACGGCTGCCACTGCATCTGTTGTACCTTTTTGGAGGGTAAGTGAGCGAAGGGATTGCAGACACCGTAACTTGAAATAGAAAAGGATATCGTCCTCGAGTAAAAAGTCCCGGATAGTCATGAATTTTACAGTGCGATCGTTCGTCAAGTTGTTGAATAGTGCCACGATCTAGAGGTGCAAAAATGTCCAAAACGGGAGTGGTGATGCGATCTAGGAGCTGCTCGGGTTGATCTCCCCATCGCACTATCAACGTATGAAGATAGGGAAGGTTGACAGTAGGGTGAAATGAGGGATTTTCCTGAGAAACATAACCGCCTAGGTGGACTGTTTTGATGCGCGGACACTGTGAAAGCAAAGTGATGCATAACGTTTAAATTTTACCAGGTTTTACCCTTTGAAGTCGTAAAAATTACTGGGAAGTGGGGAAGTTCCCCTAAGGCGGGGAAGATTCGGCAGCCCTGTCAGAAAATGGGTGATTTCTTCGTTGTCGACTGGATCACGAAAATGTTCGAATTTGAATTTCACGGATTCCAAAAGTGAGGCATTCTGAGGCTGGACTTTGAGAAGTCTAGCTGTAGACTCAGCGGTCAAAGCAATTGTAAGATGTCGCCATTCGTGGGCCTGAGCGAATAATGAATCCATCGTGGGCTCGGATCCGGGGCCTGGTCTCATAAAGAGATCCAGGTTGAGAGGTGCGTCGCGAGAGCGTTCGATCCAAAGCTCAAACAAGGACAATTAAGCAGAGGTGATTCTGCGTCCGGGAGTACCGAATGTCGACCGGAGCATAGGGAGCGAGAAGGCGATGTCCCTCCAGCGACCGCACACCTGGCACAGTAGCATAGGTGCACAAGAGACCTTGGGTCTATCGTACATATATCATTGGGTAAGACACTCGGTGAAGATTTCGCACAAGATTTCTGGCGGAAGGCGATGGATGGTTGGAAGTGATATTTCTTGTTCGTCGCCGTCACCGTTGTCTGTTCTCTTCGCCGCTAGGTGGAGGTTTTTAGAAGTACAAGTGCCGAAGTGACCCTTCACCAGCGAAAGACAACGCTGCCGTCAGAGAAAAGAATGAGAAAGAGCTGGGGTAGTTGCGAACCGTTTTCTCGATGTATTTTTCGATTTCAGGCCATACGTGAAACATTGTTGACTGGTGGTGAGTCGGATTGTTGGCCTGTGAGAGGTTAAAAGAAAAATAAGTTGGCGCACATCCGAGGAAAAAACAAGTCGGCGCACGCGTGAGGGTGCTTGTGGTGTGGTCATTTTCAATGAGGTGGATCGGCAGCAAGGTTAGAATATATATACTTCATGCATCGCTTCCGTGGAATACCAGTAGTGATGCCGTGCAAGTCTCCATTGTCAGCTCGTTACAACCCCAGGACATGGCTTTATGGTAAACACATGGTGAACGTTGTAATTTTGAAAGCCTATTGTTCGACTCACGAATTGTGATACCTTGTTGTGATGACTGCGACAAGTATGAAGCCGACATGCATTCTGCAACAGGGTCTGCTACAATCCAATATCCGTTGGTTTCATCATGGACATTGTGGGGCCATGGTAAAAACAAAACGGGTAGGCTAGAGCCTAGCATACAGTGCCAGGAGAAAAACGAGGCTCATGTGAGGCGAGAGATACTGGAAGTCATATCATGTATCTGGTAGGAACGGGCGAGCCGCATCGACGATGTGGGTGGGCTACGGCCGACGCAAACTAAAAGCGTATGATAGGAAGAGGCGTACCAACGCCAGACGCGACGCGGAGGCTTTGGACTCTGGAGCAGCCGGCGATGGCTGGAAGCAGGAAGTGCTCAGTTTGATAGTAATCGTACATATGTGGCATGGGCGCTATGTCGAAAGGAGTAAGCTTCGGATCTGGACTTCGGAGGCCCGGCCTATGGGGTCTTATTATATTTCTCGAGCTCTAATAGCAGTAAGGCTACCTCGTTCATGTACTTTCCTCGGATCTTGTTGACTGCCCTTTCCATACATTGCCTTGCAATGTGCTCTCTATCTACCCCAATCTTGCAGGAGGCTGCTGCGCAAGCTACTCTAGAGCTACCAACTTTGAAAGGCCCCGCAGGACTCCCAGTGCCCAATTCTACTCATTCATTCTGGATCAACACTGCGGGGGCAAATCCATTGGCCAAGGAGGGTAGTGGAGGCAACTTGACGCGCGATGCCGATGTCTGTATCATCGGAGCAGGCATTACAGGAGTATCTGCGGCTTACCACTTTGCTAAACATTTTGGGACGCTTGAGGATGGCAAGGCTCTCAAGGCTGTTATTCTAGAAGCAAGAGATTTCTGTCAGGCTCAGATTTTTTCTCGTGTCGGAGTCGCGTATTAAAGCAGACAATGGCTACAGGTTCCGGGGCGACAGGTTTGCTTGCCTGCTTTTCAGGAGACTGCGTGCTCACGAGTGCCCAGGACGCAACGGCGGACATCTGACGCCGCAGCCGTTCAATCACTTTGTAGAGCAAGCCAAGGTCTTCGGCACGAAGGAAGCAAAGAAAATCCACGCAATCGAACATTACACGGCCGATGAGCTGCTAAAGATCATCGAGACTCAAGGCCTTCAGTCCGCCGTGGATCTCGTCGCCTCTGACCATGTAGCGCTCCTCGTGACGGAAAAGGAAGTTCACAACGCAAAGGCGAGCTACGAGGCTGCCAAAGCGGCTGGCGCCAATGTTGATGGGGTCAAGTGGCTGAGTGTTGCGGACGTGAAAGAGGTATATCCTCTTTCTCTTTAAAAGGTTGTGCTTTCTAACGTCTCCCCCAGAGATACGGGGCAACATACCCCGCCTACGCGCACGAAGGTCACAATCTCTGGCCCCTCAAGCTTGTCACGGAACTACACCACCTTGCGCGGACGGTCAACCCCAGCAAATTCCAAGTCTCGCTCCACACCAACACGCCTGTTACCTCCCTCCACTCCCTCGAACAAACATCAACATCGTACTTGGGACGTCGCTGGTCACTCGCCACCCCACGCGGCGCCGTCCACTGTTCCTATGTGATCCACGCCACGAACGCCTACGCCAGCCACCTCCTGCCGCACATGAGTGGTCCCAGCGGAATCATCCCCACACGCGGACAGGTCTTGGCACTGCGAGCCGCAGCGCCCCAGAAAGAAATCACCACGGCGTCGTGGAGCGGAAACCAAGGCTTTGAGTACTGGTTTCCCCGCCCCACGAACGGCTCGGAGAACCCGCTGATTATTTTGGGTGGAGGCCGGGAGGCCAGTGGACCGGACTTTGAGACATATGTAGTGGATGATTCGGTTGTAAGGAAGGAGGTGGGGAAGAGCTTGAGGGGTTTCCTTCCTGGGGTGTTTCCCGGGAAGTTTGAGAAGGGCCGCAAACCGGAGATGGAATGGGTAAGTTGACCCAATCAACCGTCCGCCTCAACATATTGCTGAACCAGAATCCGCTGTACAGACCGGGATAATGGGATACACGAAGATTGGAGATCCTTTCGTGCGTTGTTCTGTACATGGGATGTCCTGTGTACACATCCTCACACCGTTTCCTTAGGTCGGCCGCGTCCTAACTCCGGATGGGAGTTCCCAAGTCCCGGGGCAGTACATCTCAGCTGGCTACACTGGCCACGGAATGCCGCGTGCGTACGCATGGTAAGTGCTACCCAATCCGATTTCTGACCACTGGCGAGCGATCTAATTTCAAATGTACAGTGCGGAGGTGGTGGTAGGGATGATCGCCACTGATATCGCTGGCGAGACTTGGACTGCACCGGACTGGCTTCCTCGTCATTTCTTGACTACCGAACGTCCCCAGTGATTGCACCGTATATTTTGATTTGTACTTACGACCCTTTGTACGTTTTGAACAACTGTCTTCAAAATCGTTCAAGAGTTTGGTATCGAGACTACTTATGTAGAAATTGATGGCACAGACGGCGTGTTGGACTTGTTTGAATTGTTTGAATAGCGACCCTGCTCGATCATGCCCTCCCTCCCTTAGTACTACTACAAGCGCTCGTGTACGCGTACCATAGCATCGCGGTGTTCCGAAACTTAGGTCGGAGATTGAATACAAGCCACCCAGCGCTCAGCTACACTCAGTGTCTGTGTGACTTCGTCGTCGACGACCATCATTGTCATTGTGCTCGAACAGGAACGACAGCGTCTCCTGGGCATACAACAATTAAAATACTTCCTGCCCACAGCTTCTGGGTAAAAAATACAATGGCCGTCGACAACGCTTACACAGACAACGACTGCCCCATTCAAATTTTAAAAGCTCTGTTGTTGTTGCAACGCGTTCAGAGCGCTTCTTCCTTTCACATTTATAGTGCGGGCCACTTCTTCACGATCTTTCAACTATCTACCTGTCGTCTTGAATCTCTTTCCAACATGTCTCTCATGAACTTGCACCCTGGAGCTGTCGCGGGATATCTCCCGAACCTTCTATCACGTTTCAGGCGAGACTCGCGCTCTATCTTGCGTATACCTCCGGATGTTCTCGTGGACAATGTTTTCGTCGAATTAGCTGTTGAGGACATCTTATGCCTCAGAAGGGTCAGTCACTGGTACTATTTCTCATACTGAACTAACTAACGCGTCTCAGGTCAACAAAGCCTTTTATTTTCTCACTCACGAACCTGTAATATGGAAACGGCTCTTGTGGAGGATTCCCGTCAACCTTCCACCGATCCGACCGACGTATCGATATGCTTTACAGGCTACAGATTTCGAGGTTGAACAACTCGTTACTCGCGGCCTCTCACTGGAAGCCAACTGGCGACAGGCTGAACCCCAGATCAAATCTTCAAGAAAGTTCCCCACACACTACAAGGTCCTTGATATAAGGCTGGTTCCTGGAGGACGGTATCTTGTTGCATCTGTTAAGGATGAATATCGTTACTTCGTCATGGTCTATGCCTTGGACCACCCAGACGGGCCGAAGCCACTCGCACGATTCCCGACCCAGACGAAAGCTTACCAACTACAGGCGAAATACGCATTGTTCAAGGGCGAGGAAATCCTGATGATCGCCTTCGTACGGCGAATATGGGCTGATTGTCCACCGCCAGGGCGAGTACTCTTTTCTATTCACATCGGTCAATAGCTGACAGCCTTTTCAGGCTTGATATTAGCGATTACGGATACCAACATCCAATCGACGCACCCGCTCCAATCATTCATGAAATGATGTGTGTCAAAATCAACCTTGACATGCTCGAAATGTTGTCCAATCGCGAGCCTATCTTCGATGCTGCTGAGGCTTCACAGATGGCTTTCGATTCTCAGAAAGGGCCCTTTTGCTATGTAGCTTCCACTACGGCGAGGAATCCCATCGAACATCTCACAATATATGAAAATGAGAACCGCAAATCCTTTGTTGCGATGGTGCAAAGCCCTCATTTCATCGTCATGATCGATCCTACAACAAGCATCATTTCGTCAATCATGTGCGAAGAGCACGAAGTGGTAGCCGGCCACGTACGTCCACAGCATCACATATGGGACGCTTGCTGACTCTTTCTGCAGAGACATGAAATCACTGCACTTCGCTATGTTGAAGGACAGGGCCAGTTCCTCGTCTGTCGCCGCATAGAACTTGGGACCGTGCGAGATGTTGTCCTGGGGAAGGACACGATCAAGCATCTACACCTCATCGAATTTTTTGACGAACCTGTACACGATGGACGAATGGTGGTCACGGGCCCCGCCAACTTGCAGGAAATCGGTAACCCCCAACAAATGCCAGAGATCACGAGGGTTCAGATCTCCGACTACAGGCGGCCGCCCAAACCCAATAGCACACCATCACTTGCAGACCCACCCCCGCCCCCGATTTCTATCTGGATGGAAACCAAGGATCGCAGCGGTGTATACAACTATTGTCTTTGGGCTGAACCCACGGGCGTTGACCCAGATCACGAAGCCTGGCAATACTCATATCGCCTCAAGCACACCACCTTCCAAACAAGACACGTAACCGACCCGTACGCTGCGCATGTCGTCCCTGGGGCGCTTCGCTCTATCATATTCAAGACCCGGCAGGACGACCGCAAGGACGCGCCTTCCCTCTGCTGGATCAGGCGTTACATTAACCCAGAATTCCAGCACAAGAATTCCAAGTTCCCCCGCCACGACCTCAACGCAGGCGTTGAGCTCGGTGCGGTGCGGAGCAGAATGCCGAGGATGCCATACAAGATTTACAGTACCGTACCGGTGGAGCCTGAAAGGCTTCAGCCCTACAAGGAGGGTGGCCTTGCGGCCATTGCTTGGGACGAGGGCGTCGGCAGACTCTGTCTTGCGGCGGCGGGCACGTCTGAGATCGAAATCTTGGACTTTGCGGAGATTCATTACCCACAGCAGAAATTTCGACTATGGTCGGAAATGCAGAACTCAGCGCTTCACTGATTAACCGCCCTTGAGTTCACTCTCCTGCGCACATATTGGACGCTTTTCAAATGTCGTTCCTCAGAACACTCGATCATTCTTTGTATCCTTAGCATTTGTATCTACCAAGAAATAAAATATAGTCTTCCCTGCTATCAGTATGCTACTCGAAAGTTTCAAGTGTGCGCGCGTCGTGTCCATTTTTTCCCCCTCATGATGTCACGTGATGCTTTCATTGGTTCGAAATGACCACCATCTCTCTCAAGGTCGAGTTCAGCGGAGGACTCGAGCTGCTCTTCTCCAACCAGCGCTCGCACGCCGTGACAATACCCAGTACTGACCCCGCCACCTCCAAGCCGACCGATCTCCAAAATCTTATCTTTTACCTCCGGGACAATCTGCTCAAGGAGCGGGTCGAATTATTTGTGGAGACCGATACCGTGTATGTACATTTTACGCCATCCGTGGACCAGGAGAAATGTATTGACATACCATGTCAGCCGTCCAGGGATCCTCGTGCTTGTGAACGACACGGATTGGGAACTGGAGGGAGAGGGTGATTATGTGCTGAAGGACAACGACGAGATCGTTTTCATATCTACGCTGCACGGTGGCTAGAAAGGAGTCGTTGGAACGACGTAGGGAAGAAGGACAACGACGAGATCGTTTTCATATCTACGCTGCACGGTGGCTAGAAAGGAGTCGTTGGAACGACGTAGGGAATCGGTGAGCATTTGTATCCATACGACATCGTTGGGGTCGAATTTATCTCAGGGTTACATTCAGGTTATGGACCCCTGCTGCGCCACGCTCAATGGCGCGACGCAACGTACCAGGCTTCTTCACCACGCACATCCTTATCGCTTCGGGATGGGCAATACATGTCAGTGCCTCTCATCGGGAGTCGCTGGGGAAGAGATACTCATGAATGGAGAGAGGCCTTCTTCGGATGCAAAGAGGGACTTGCGAGCTACCCTGATCAATCACAACTCAGAGCAGGCAACTTTGTAAATGATACATTGTACATTGTGGATTTATGGTAATTGGGTAGTGGTGATGGTGGTATGAGTACGAACGGGTAGCGTATTAGGTGTGATTCTAATAAGTAGACCGGCGGGACACAAGACCAAGACGACTAGCTATAGAGATGCACGCACAACAGTGGTGTCCAGCGGATACACAACACATAGAGGAATGTCGGAAAACAGGGAGAACAGGGCAGCGAGAGTGGGATTCGTAGAACAGAGGAAGGGAAAATAACGTTAGAGAGGAGGGGAAGATGGGCTGAGCGAAGATAAAAACGTGTCGGGTCTGCGTGGTTATGTTTTAGGGTCGTGATAGTGGTAGTGGGCGTGGTGTTGGTGATGGGTGTGGTTCGGCGTGGTAGTGGACATTAGGGTGCTCCTCCAATACGTCTCCCTCCGTTCCATTCCTGTTCGTTCGTGTCGTACAGCGATCCCGGTCCTCTCCCCTCCAGTCCTTCATCCATCCATCCCTCCTGCGATAAGATATAATACACCCCATTATGGGATCATCCATCCATCCATCTTCCTCCGCCCTACATCCGCGTGAAGGAGCTCGCCACAGCCCTCTCCTTCATCCTCTCCCTTTCCCTCTCTCTCTCCTTCTCCCTTTCCTTCTCCTTCTCCTTATCCTTCTTCCCAAACCCAAGAATCGGCGCCGTCAAACTCAACTTCCTCGTCGCGCGCTTAAACCCCGAATTTCCTCCCCCACCACCCCCATTGCTGCTCGCAACACTGGTATTCGCGCTCCCAAAGGACGCAAGCCCCGGTGCGTTGGGCTCCTCGAGCACCTCAACGAGGTTCGCGCTCCCGGCGCCGAACGTGCTTCCCGGTCTCTGATGGCGCTGCCCGTGCCCATCCACAGATGCAGACTCATGCACGGAGGAAGGTACAGGCCCAGGCCCAGGGACAGGCACGGGGGGCAGCGGGCGTTCTTCCGTCCCCTCCCTCTCCCTCTCACTCCCAGCACGCGACGGCGCCTCCACTACCGAGTCCCACACCTTCTCTTTCTCTTTCTCCTTCTCCCTCCCCTTCCCCTCCTTTGCCTTCTCCTTCTCCTTGTCTTTATCCTTGTCTTTATCACGACTCCGAAACACGGGGAAGCTCGCGAGGCTCTTCTTGCGTTCAGGCGTGACGGGAGCGATGGGGGCGATGGGGGTGACGGTGAGAGACGTATGCAGCTGTGGCGGCGTCGCGGGGAGCGTGCGCGTGTGGGGGAAGCCAGGGGCATGGGCCGGGGTGATAACGGGCGTCGGGGGCGTCGACGTCGACGCGATGATACGCGGGGGCGGCACAGGTAATGGATGTCCGTTCGACGGTGGGCGTGGAAGGGGGTGCGGGTGCGGGTGTACAGCAAACATCGGCGTGCTCACACCCGTCGACACATACTCAAGTGACGAGGTCTCCGACGGCGCGGGGCTCACAGTGATATCACCATTCAAGCGCGTCCTCGGGCCATTATTCAGTGCTGCGACCAGGGACGTCGAGAGCGGGCGGAGGATAGGCGCCGGGGTGGATTTGGACAGACTTATCAGCGGCGCGATGCTGCCGCCAGACTCGGACCCGCGTCGCTGCGGGGGGAGCTGCAGGGAGTTGCGGAACCAGCTCGTTGTGGTGTGTTCGCTGGTGGGCGACGGCGGGGGCAGATCCTCGTGCGTGTGGGAGGAAGAGGAAGAGGAGCCAACGAGCCCTTTGAACGTCTTCTCCGTGATCCTAAAACTCTTGCGTTTGCCGCCGAACCAGGTCCCGCCCTTCTCTTTCTTCCCAGACCCGTTCGCACTAACGTTCAAATGCACCTCCGAACCCTCCTCCACGACAGTACTCCCACTGCCCACTGACGGTAAAGCAGGGTCCGACATCACCCCATGTGCCTGTGTCAGGCCAAACCAGTTCCTCCCCCCCCTCTCCTTCTCCTTATCCCCCCTCCTCCTCGTATCCAGCTCATCCTCACCACCCAGCGCAACGACCACCCCTCCACTCGTGACGGGCCTCACAGGCTGCAACGGGGGCACCGGCAGCACCCTTGTCGCGTGCGCTGTTGCCGGTCTCCCATCACTCCCACTCCCCGCACTCGACACGGACGCGGAGAACTCGAACTGCCTTGGTGAGTGCACGTTATCTCTTTCTCTGTCACCCCTGTCCTCCGTAGTAGGCGTTGGCGGTACAGGTACAGGTGCGGAGACGGTGGGCGTCGCAGGAGGGGCAGCATTCTCGAGCGCCGCACCCGCACTCGTAGTGCGGACAGAGATACTCGGGCTCTTGCGGATGGACTTGAGCAGGCTATTCATGCTCGCTGCGACCTTGCTGCCGTCAGGCGAGTTTGGCAGGGGCGATGTAGAGGGCAAGGGGGGCGGTGGGGATATCGAGGATGAGGATGACATGGAGTGTGATGAGCTGGACGCTGTTGCTGCGAGTGAGGGAAGAGCTTGGGCAAGCGGCGGGATGGGAGATGACGTGGGGCTCGGGATGGGTATGGGGGCGGGGGATGAGATCGAGGGGGAGGAGGGTGGGAAGAAGGAGGGAAGCAGCTCGGATGAGGACTCCGACGTTCGTTGCTGGGAGATAGGCTCGGGCGCTAAGCCAGGCGGACGTGTGGGCCCATTCGCATGATGATGACCATTTGCATTTGAGGTACTTGTATTCGAGGCGCTCGCATTATTGGTCTCCGTGCGAAGCCCGAGCTTTCCCCCGTCGATGTCTGCCGCCTGGTAATACAGCACATACGCAGATCCCGCGGGTGAGTCGCCAAAGTACTTTGGGATGTCGGATTCAGGGATGGGCGACACGGTATCGTCGTCGAAAAGGAGCCACGTGCCCAGCGTCTTGACGATGGAGACGTAGTGCCCGTGATGTGGGCCGCTGGGGTGCAGGTCAGCGGGTGTCGTCGTTTGGTACTAGGCAGCAACGTACTTTCCGATGTGCACAACGATCCCGAAGAGGCTGTACAGCCGATCGGCCTCGTCCATCTCGTCGACGGTGTTGAAGAGGCGCAGCTCGAACGGGAACGCAACACGGTACGCGAGCTTGACGTACTTGCCGAGGTCTTCTTGATACTTGAACCGCTTGAGGTGCAGCGCGAGAACGTTTGGGAGGCGCTTGATCTTCATCCTGTCCTTGTGGTAAGATATGGGTATGGGTAGATCATTAATAGGTGGACTGACCGCTTCTCGGCCTCCTGGAGGTCGCAGCACGAGTCGCAGAAGAATTTGTTGGTGTGACAGAGCATCTCGCTGGCGCTAAATTGCCGCAGGCACGCGGTGACACTCGAGTTCTGCTCGATGTCGATGGAGAGATCGAGGAAGGATTCGTCGCGTGACGAGACCTAGAAAGTGGTCAGTAAACGCAAGAGTTGTAGTACCGGACTCACCGTCTCGCAGGTCAGACACCTAGTCTCGCTGGTGAGCACGCCCTCGAAGAGCTTGTGCACAAGCGTAGACTGAGGTCCTGCGCTCGATGCAAAGGTCGGCGCCTTGGACTGCAGAGTTGTCATCGAACTGGATACTGCGGAATATATTCAGCATTTACAGAAGAGGAGGCGAAGACCAGACACGCACGGTCAAGTTCGCCCCCGTCCGGCTGCGGTGTCGCACGTCGTTCCCTTGCGCGCTCCTCCTCGACCTCCTCGACGATTCTATTGAGGAGATAATTGAGAAACTCGTGTGCATCCTGGTGGGTGGTGGTGTTGAAGACCTGGTTGACCTCTTTGAGTTTCTCGATAAAAGCGCGCGGGGAGACGGTGCCGCGTTCTGCAGGGTGAGTTGAGATGTAGAAGAAAAGTGAGCGGAGTGCGGAAAAGAGAGACTGGGGGGAGGAGGGGATGGGTGCGACGGGTGGGTGGAGGTCAGCAGTAGCGGTGGTGGATGGTTTGCGCTCGGGTTTTCGGCGCACGGGTACGAGCGGGGCGGGAGAGGAGGAACCCGGGCCGGGGCTGGGACTGGGTGCAAAAGGCGGTGATGCAGCAAGAGAAGGGTCCGGAGATTGCAGCATGAGGTCGCGGAAAGGCGTGCAGAAGTAAAGCGCCTGGATCACAGAGTTGGCGTAGCTGGAATTCGATTACGATCGTCAGAATACAACGCACAAAAATCCTCCTGAATGAACGCACCAGTTGTTGCAGAACTGCGCGTTCCATAGCGGTCAGCGCGATGAGCAGAACCGGACTAACATCACATACGTTCTCGAGACCAAACTTCTTGGCGTCTGCAGAGGCCAGAGCGGGAACTGGGACGGGTTTGGAGACATCCGAGGGCACCTGAGCAGAAGGGAGACCAAATCTCCAACGAGCTTTGGCCATCGTCGTCGCCGTCGCGCTGCTGGCTGTGGATGGGGTGAATGGATCTTTTCCTTCGCCTAAATTCCTTCCGCATCTTGGCGTACATTTCCACGTGATCTCCTCTACACAGTAAAGTTCCCGTCCAGAGCTTCCTATCCTGGATTCTACTCCTGCCGAGCCCTACAGCGCCACACGCGCCACCCTCAAGTCCTCTAGCCTTTCTTCTGTGCCCCGTCCTCGACCTTCCTCAGCATCGTTTCCTTTCCCAGATCTCGATCGCTTACATAACACGTGCCTGAGCCGGGACGATGTGCAATGCTGTCCACCATTGACCACGACGTTCGGCGTCTCTCACCGCGCCACCAGCGAACGTGTCACCACGACTCAGCCATCTCATCCCAATCCTCGAATTCCACCACAATCAACCTTTCAGCCGGCGCCTTGTATCTATGTACCTCACATGATATGACATGATCCACTTTCAGTTTCCCCAATATTTTGGCCAACCCACCTCGGACGCGGGGCAACCCCGGAACTTCCCTCGGGTGGATCAACATGTCTCCCTGCATCATCTGTCCAGTCTCCAGTGTCCCTGTCAGGTCGCGACTGTCAGTTGGCCACTGACAGTCGCGACCACAACGGACATGGAAGATGCGTCAATCGATCATGTTATATAACAGGGTCGTATGTCCGCAACTCGTTATCTTTTGCATCAATATCACAGTCGTCGCGTGGTGTGGGCCAGGGCGCGGCCGCGGCCCGTACACCGCCGACTGGGCCAATGCAGCGAGCCTCGAGGCGCAAGCTGGATCTGTATCCCCGCGAGTCGCGATTTGTCCGTAGGTTCTAAAATACTGCTCTATAACTAGTGTTGCCACCCAAATCGATTTGAGTTCGCTTTGGTTCGAAAATGTTGACACTTCGTTTCAATTCGTGTGAGCAAATTGAACGAACGGAAGTTCGTGAACTGATAACGAACTCATGAGATAATGACATAATCTCGCTGATTAGATTTCATATTGTGTGACGATTTCTTGCCCGTTCTCCAGCTGTTTGCTGACATTGAACACAGAACTACTCCTACTCTCATCCCTCCAATTAGTCTAGTCTGCCTCAGAGCTCCGGCCGCCCCGTATTCAAATACTAGTTTCAGATAGATGCCACCCAGATGCTCAAGTACCAGTTCCAAGAGGAGAATCAGAACGCAAGGCAGCCTGGCGCGCGTCCCCTCATCCGTCATCTGCCCCATCTGTTGCAGCCCAATCGCAGGCCTTTGGCTACACGAGGCTCCGTGGCATCAATGTTGCCGTTCGCCGATGTTTACACAACACTCCTGCTTAACCGCCATTGCCGCGATCGAGCGAGCCAACACCTGCAGAGCGGGAATCGCTCAATCTAAGAAGACAACCGTATCGTTGAAGAGGAGCTGAAGCGCTATGAGAACGACGGAGTTTCCCCTTTCTCGGAACGCTCGGAGGATCTCACTCGGTTACTGGGAGGTGAGTTCACGGAAATTTATCATCTATCATCATGAGCAATTGTCTAATAATATGTTTTGACTCATTTTAGCACCATGAACACTCATATCGCCTTTTGTTTCATGTTGCGAGCGTGTTTTTTTATCGAGCAAGGAGACATGCACTCTGCGTCGCACCAGACTCACCCCGAAGCGCGCGGAAGCTCTTCAAGTGATCAAATTCTCGGGGAAGCAAGAGCAGCTGAGCTTCACCGGTGATCTTCTGGCACAGGAGAAAGATCACACCATAGAGGGGTCTGTTGCAGAGGCTGCAGTTGCTGAGCTGACCAGGAGTGATAGGACTACAGAACTTGACGATCTTCTTTTCAATGTAGATACGGAATAATCACCTTTGGTTATGATTTGAGCTGACAGAAATGTTGTGTGTACATTGTAGCATATGAGTTACTACCCCGTTTCCATTCAATTAACAGCCGTAGGACGAGAGAGCCAGTTCTTTCTCTCGACGTACCCGACTTTCCGCATTTGGAAATTGATTAAGACGAATTGCCAGTTCGATTTACTGTGGTCTGGTCCGCGGCAACATTATCTGTAGCTAAGTATATGTCATACAAAGGCACCGATTGGTCCCTGGAACCAAACCTTTTCTAGCTGATGTGGCCAGCTATCCATAGCGTTCCTCTGGAGTTAATGTTAACGACGAACGTTGGCGGTTTCGGAGATGACTGCGGTGGCGTAATTTGCCGGTACCGGTGAAACTTTCAGCTTTGCCAAAACGCCTGCATACACTGAATAAAATACAAATTTTGGCTAGCCAACGTCCATCAAGTGAATTTCAAGTGCTTAGCGCAGATATCGCATATGTGTGATACACTGTCTGAATTCAATAGACTTGAGGATGCTCGCTTGAGCTTGCAAATATACTGCCTCATTCAACACGGTCGCGAGTACCCCATGAAAAGAACAAGAGACGAACAATGATCACGGCGATTAAGATATTACTAGGGTAAAGAAACAGACGAGTAAAATGGTATTCAAATTATAGCAGGGTATATCGCGAATAATCTAGTCGTAGTGCATTAGGTATAAGCAAGCAAGTACGAAGTGAAGCTTCGAAGATCAAATAAAAATGAACAACGAAATCGAACCCTCAAACCATTTTTGAACACAGCGTACGCCGTTATATATGTATGTAAGTGTAAAAAGAAACCATATATCTAAGCGGAAGAAGTGCGGGTAGTAGGGAAACGGAGACCAGATGATGCGCGAGGGCGCAGGGTAACTGGAACGGTCGGGGCGGCAAGGGAGGTTCGCCTAGATGGGCCCGTGTTCTTAGAGGTGCCGGGCGCCGGGAGGGAAGGTCTGGGGGCGGAGAGTCGCGTCTTAGCAGTCGCGGGAAGGAGAAGGGAAGCAGGTTTAAGGCCAACTGGAGCGGCGGGGGCCAGGGATGTTCGCCTAAACGGCGCCGCGATCTTTGCGGCGGCGGGTGCAGGGAGGGAAGCCCTAGAAATGGCTCGCGCTCTAGTTGAAGGGGGAAGAGGAGAAGCAGCGGAGGTTTGCCTGGCCGGTGCCGGCGCGATCTGAAGCCGTCTACGTAAATTACTGGTCAGAGGAAGAGGAAGACAAAGGGGCGCACCTTAGAGACGACTCCGGGTGCGGGGAGAGATGCACGCGCTGGACGCACGGAGGGAGCTACAACCCGCGCTACGGTAGCCGTTGGGGTGCGCTTCGAAGGGCCTGCGACCTTGAAGGCGCTGGGTGCCGGTAGAGAGGCCCTAGGGGCGGCTCGCGCTCGGGTTGTAGTGGTGGGCACAGACGGAGTGATGGTAGCCAAGGACACACGCGGCTTCGGGACCTTGGCTGCTCGAGAGAGGGCGGCTATGGTGGGGCGCTTGGGTGCAGGTACGGGGGCGGGTGCAGAAGCGGATACGCGAGGACGCAGTGCCTTCTTCGACCCGGGACCAGTGGGGTGAGTGGGGGCGGAAGCGGGTTTACGGGAGACATTGGTGGAGATGGGTGCCAGGGGGGCGCGTCCAGTCGATTTGGCGGGGACTGAGGCACGTGAGCGGAGGAGGCGGGTCGTCGCGGTCGTAGGCTGCGGGGCGAGAGAGGTTCGGGGGCGTAGGACACGCTTTGCTGGACCGTCCTCTGGTACCGTGGGGTAGGGGCGAGGGTCAGTGGGTACAGGCTGAGCACGCGGTGCTGGCTGCGGGAAGTTGACTCTACGATACCCGATGTACAAGAGCCCAGGTTCCTCCTCGTCGGGTTCCGTTGGAAGAGGCTCAGAACGAGGCAATGCACCGACGATATTGAGCACGGGGACAGAAGCGGGCGTGGGTGGAGGAGAGGGAGCAGCGTCGCCGTTCATCGCGCGTCTCATCGCCTCAAGTTTCTTGCCGAATTCGTCCAGCTCAAGTCCAAACTCGTCATTATCCGCAGCCATACGCTTGAGGCGCTCCTCCGCTCTCCTTGGAGGCGACCATCGATCGTTGAATTGCGCGATCCCGTTGACCCATGTTCCGCATCGGCGCTCGTCCTCCTCGGTGAACAGAGAAAGTGTGTCGTCGCTTGGACCCGGGGCAGACGGTTCGCGGAAGTACCCTTGATCTGCGAGGGCATACGCCTCCATGTTGTTTTCCGTTAGAACCGTGCGCCCGTCCCACCGAGCAATATGGGAAAGCGTGACGTTGGCGCCGGCGTACTCGTCAGGGAGGAGCTCGCGCATGAGATCGGCAGCGTCGGTAAGCTTGCATTCTGCCGCCGCGATCATGTCAATGAGAGCTATTGACCCGTCCCTAACCAGTTCCTCTCCCGTGTCTCGCTGGGTGTCCTTGGATGCATCCTGCTCAATACCGACACCACAGGCCTTCGGGCGCCTAACCAGACTGCCGTTCTCATCGATGTGCATGATGGTCTCGTGCAGCATCCCCATGAGAGCGGGATAGAGAGAGACCAGACGTGGGCAGCTGATGTTTGCATTTGTGAGGTTTCCTTCTGCACCGTCGGAGCTGAACGAGAAATCCAGATGGCCCGAGTTGACGTCCTGGTGCTGAATGACGGTGACGACCTGTGGCGATGGCGGAACGAATGGCAACCGACGACGAGGAGGCGACGACGTATGTTCTGGCGATCCAAAGCCCTCGAAGTCAACAACGGTTCCTTGAACCACGCCCGCATCCACATGGATGGAAACCGACTCCGCATCCGAAAAGGCCGTGGACGCGGTGTTGTCCTGAGGCGACGGCGGCACCAGCGGAGATCTAGGACGAGGAGGTGGCAAAGGCGTGTGATCAGGGGACCCAAAAATCCACAGCTTCTTCTTCCGAGGGGAGGGTGTCTGGCAGAGGGTAGCTTCGGCCTCGTTAGCGATGTTGATGCTGGTGACGGCTTCCGTGAGGTAGACGGAGTTGACAACACCATAAACGACCGTGCGGTTGACCAATGCGGGTGCGATCGTGGCCACGAAGGCGAGTAATCCGGCGAGGTTGCTCAGCCAGTGGGGGATTGCGATCGCTGCTAGGAGCATCGCGACGACCGAAGACGCACATTCCCTCATAACCAGGCCATATCCGATGCCCCGCACTACGTCCCACCAAACCAACCTGGGAGGAGTGCATGCCGTGACGTGGATGTGCTGCCGCTTCGGAGGCTCGAGGGGCAGCCTGAAGTCCAACAGCGCCATAGAGGAGAAAAGGAGGACCAAAGCGATGCCGGTGGTTAGCCACCACATGGTAGCCTCATCGCCGAGGGGAAGGGCGATAAAACGTGGAGTAAAGGGTGTGGCGTGTACCGTGAACGAAGCCTTGACAGTGGTGGGAAGAGAGCTGACGAGGCCAGTTGAAGCCCATTCGAGAGCTGCAAGTGCGAAGCCGATTACCGTGGTGAAGAGCGCAAACCGCGGCACCGGGTGGGAGGAGTGGGGGGAGGGCGCCGCAAGAGCAGCTAGAATACGAAAGAGATATGAGAGCATAGATATGACTGAAAGGGGGCCCGTGTCGTCCATGGCAGGATGAGGAAATGAAGAAAGCCTTGTCCAAAGCTGAAATGACCAGGTAACTTGACTCTGAAACCGACCGACCCCCTATTCGAGCGATCAAATGTCAGCGTTACTTACACATTTTCCAGCTGGTTAGATTCATGGGCTGCTGAAGCTAGCGCTGGAGAAAGCCTCGCATGTTCGCGCCGCTTTAAAACAATAAAGCCATGTATGGGACGAGCCTGGCAGGAGATACTAGTCCTCTATCACAGGCCTTTGCCACAGATGTTTGAGACCCATTGAAAGCAAGAAAGCGCTTGAATTGAACTGGGCAGACTGAGATACATGTCCTGAGTCCCCCCGTTCTGTAGTACTAGGTGATGGCAAGAGGGAGAGAGGTTCCGGCAAACGCCGCTCTCTAGTGTGCACCTCGTGCATGTGTACGTCACAGTACTACAGTCGCGTCGACTCGGACCTCGTTCAGCCACTTCAGCTTTCCAGCTCTAATCCGCTCTCTGTAAGTGCGCAGCATGTACAGCTTTTCACCTAGAAACGATGCGATCGACAACACGAACATCCACCTACTACGCAGATCTAGTATACGCAGTGATCTTCAACGTTAACTTGTTCTCGAATAGACTACCCGTTCGACGCAGAGAAAAAGCCTCCACGAAATCAATTCTTGGGGCCATGGGCAGACCTTGTATATGGCATAATTCCACTACTACTACCTACCAGAAGCCGTCGCAAGCAACAGGTGCGGTGGGCGCCGATACTCGTCGTAGTATTTTAGCTAGGTCGAGTCGACAGAATCGAATATCATCTGAACAAACTCAAGATCCTCGTTCTAGCGCTTGAGAAGCCCTTAAGCAGGACCTGCCGACTTGATCAGCACGCCAAAGGTACAACTTCGACCGCAAACATCTTAGAGACATATCACTAATTCATTCCTGCACACCAGCTGGAAGCTAATAAAAAAACATGAGCAATCCGTGCTGCACGAGTCAAGCCAGAAGCGAAGCCAAAACTACTCGAACACACGAAGCTGACCTCTTGCAATCCCTCAAACCATCTTTCTGACGAACACAGTATCCCCAACACTGACGACGCCACTAGCCGCTGGTACGCCGTTGGACCCCACGCACGGCGTGCGCATCGCATCCGGATCGATGCCCGTGCGGAACTTCATGATCATCTTGAACGGCACGGCGGCATCGCGGATGCCCGTGTCCGGGCTGACGTTCGGGAGCTGCGCCACAAATTAACAAGTCAGCACCATATTCATGCGAAACAAGAATGTAAATAATGAGGAGAAAGATACGAACAAGACACCTCCCGCACTTGGACACAAGCGTGATCGGCGGGGCATCAGGGCGGCCAATGGCGACAACCTCCCAGTTGTCCTCGGCGAACGGACCGCCACCTTCGAAGACAATATTCGGGCGGAACCTGTGTAGTGTATCAGCGTCACTCCTCGTAACCTAACTCGTGTACGATTCCCACCTTCGAATATGCACCTTCCCCTCCTTCCAATGTTCATCAACACCCTGCTGGCCTACGCGCTCCCTGACTTCGCGCTCGACGTCCTCCATGCTCTCCTCGCTCAGTACAAGCAGCGGGAACATGTCCTGGAACACGCTGGTGGCCTTGAGATCGGGGAAGGCGTGTGTGGTGCGGACGGGGCGCGCGCGGGGGCCTTTGTACATCAGGTGCACGGGCTTGCCAAAGTACACCGATAGTATTTCGGACGCTGTGAGTTCGGGATTCGACGATTGGAAGGAGGCTTCTGGGAGACGCTGCACGATGTAGCCGTCCACCGAGGAGGCGTGAAGCCCAATTCTTTCGATGATATCCCATTCGGCGAGTGTTGAGGGGGAAGGATTGAGGGGGACGCGGAACTCGGTGCAGCCATCGGGGGCGTCTGTTGGGAATGTGATGACGAGCGCGCCACCGTGTGGCGAATTGAGGTCGAGCTCGATGTGTGGTGCAATGAGGACCATCTGTGTGAGGAACGAACGAAACATCATTGGCTCAGTGAATAGAAATGAGCGACAGTAGGACATACGCGAGGAGTGTCGCGTGCTGTGACGACCTTGTTCGCCGCCGCGTCGATGATGCACCATTTTCTGTCGTGCTAAGCATATTTGATGCGTCAGCAAGTCGTCCAAAAGACCGTAGTCGAGTGAAAAAAGAAGATCGAACCTCAAGACCCTGAGGGGTATATCTTGCGCTCTGCATGGATAGTCCTCGGCAGCTCTGAGCATAAAAAAAGGTGAGCCTTCATACTGAGTCGGTACCGATACTTGTAGAAAATGATTGACGCGCTCAATGTACATCTGTTGCACTTCGTGCTGTGGCGTCCATATAGATGCAGGAGTGATGGGCCGAAGGCCCTACATCAGATCCCGAGGAGTACGACACGATCCGTGCAGGGTGATGCCTCCGAGGGAAAGATCTCGAGCCCAACCAGATGCACTCCAAATGCAATGACGAGCGCATGGCACCAATATGCATATGAGATGGAAAACGACGCCAGCAAAAGACGCACCTTGATAGGATGAATCAAAATCTTCGAAACCTTCACGCTCCCATCCGGCGGCCTCTCAACGAGTTGCACCATCTTCGTCTGGTCCTTGGTAGCAAAGTTCGCACTACCAGGTTGAATCGATAACGCCCTCTTCCCCGGCCTATGATAAGCAAAATGGAAGAGCAAAAATACGCCTGCAAGTGCTGTTGCAGTGAGACCGGTAGCCGATGCCGAGGTGTCTAAACTCAGCCCCAAGTGGTCAGAAGACCATGTGAAGGGGTCGCCGAGTCCCAGATGAAATCTATGCCCAGCCAGTCGCAGAGCATCGATGATGGATTCCGAAAACGTGGACGACATGAGGAGGTTTCCTGGCAGCCTCACTGGGGCCTCGCGAGGAAAAGGCTAATAAGACCCGAGAGATGTGGTATTTATAAGCCAATGGGTAGGGCATGTATCCGGCGCTTGGAGCTGTTGGGGAAGGCCTCAGGATCGCAGGGTAGGTGGATAGCCTGTCAGGGTCTGTCAAGTTTGTTAGAGCCTTCGTTTGGTATTCGTGACTGTGAATCTGGAGGCTTTGAACTGACCCTAGGTAAGTTCAGCGACGTTACGCGGTCGCTTAATGGGCGAGGCGTGGAAGGTGTCAAGCGTTGAGCTTCGACTAGGACGTACCGTGGTAAGGTCTGTGCGAAGAGGTGCAAAGTCCTGGTCCACGCGGTAAGATGAATCGGAGTCGGGGCCGTCGGACGTCGGCATCCCGCCGTTTCGCTACCAAGGAGTTGCCAAACAACGGCGGCAGACCACTTTCCTCACCTGGGAGTAACCTAACCTTTCTACTATCCTTGCAACGTTCCAACTCTACAAAGATAATGCTTCCAGATTAGCTGATTCAATACATGGTTGCCTTGTTCACCCAGTCCTGAGCACCAGATGCACACCGCTGTCCGAGCTGATGATCTCACTGATCTGGCCCACCTCAGTCCCATACGCCGCTTCCTCGAACGGCTTCTGCATCGCTCCACGCCCAAACCACCCAAGATCACCCCCGTTCGTGTGTGACGAACAGTCCGAGTGCTTTCCAGCGAGCTCGCTGAATTTCTCCACAGAGCCGCCGATCTCCGCTTGATAACCTTTCAGAATCTCAATAGCCTCCTCCTTCGTGCGCGTAATATTCGTCTGGAAGTCGATCGCCGATGTCAGCGGTTGGGGTA
The DNA here is from genome assembly GCA_018282005.1 of Asterophora parasitica. Lineage (NCBI taxonomy): Eukaryota > Fungi > Basidiomycota > Agaricomycetes > Agaricales > Lyophyllaceae > Asterophora > Asterophora parasitica. The sequence goes on from JABCKV010000109.1 coordinate 27,209, forward strand.
GCGCAAAAGAGTATTGATTGCACCTCTTTCCAGCTGGATGGGCGCCTGCTATCGCGGTGCTTCACAAGCAGATGGCTTGCGCGCACCTGGCCCGGCTTACCTCCGCCACCTCCCGACTTGCTTCCCGAGCCGCCCAAATGCTCCTTCGCGCCGGGCAGCTGGTTGATCTGCTCAGGGCTCAACCCCGCAGGGGGATCCCAGCTCGATTGTTTCGTCGACGTATTGAAGAAGTAGGGAATCCCCTTCGAGTTAGAGAGACGGACTTCCCAGTCAGACTATTTGTGTTTATGGTTTATTTTACGCGTTATTCGTTCGTCATGAAGGACAGAAATTGCCAGCCAGCGCACCATGTTTGCTATGCTAGATGTACTTTAGACTCGTCGAATCGATCAGCGCGTCGTGGTCGAGGTCGAGGCGATGGTTGGTTATCTAAGCATCACTGAAGGCCATTTATGATCGGACCGACGGTACCTCCGAACCAACTCGGACCACCATTGTCATGGTTTGAGGTCTACCTCCTCGTTCTAAGGTCACTTTTGAGGTCGACTCTCGAGTCGAATTCCCGCACAGTATGGCTGAATTCATCATGTCTGGCGTGCGAGATCAATTCCGAGGATATCGACACCCTTTCATATTTGGCATCCACTATCTGGGTGGTATCGGGGGTGAGCACATCGTCGTTCTGCCAGTAGCCTATCCTAACATACTCAAGACTATCCACGTACGGTGCGCTCGACGAAAAACTATGAGTGGCGACCCCTCCCTCATCTACTATATGTGGTGTGCGACAGCTCACCGAATTGGCCATGTCCGAGTGGTCTGCTGAACTCCGGAGGATACCTGGTTGGTGGAAACTTTACCGGGACCCTGCAACTAGGCAGGAATGGTCGAATATGGCACAAAAGCGTGTGTTTAAAGTACGCACGCCCTCGTCGGCAGTAGACGTGAAGCTCTCAGACCATCAGGTTTGTGATCCCTTGCATCGAGTTACAGTACTATGTGAATCTAATGCACCTGTTCTCAAGATCAACTATCTTCTCGATGAGCTTGAGGGTTACGCTGCCCTTCGTCACCCAGAAACTGGATGGTACGTATGCCATTAATCTCGCGTCGGCATGCTAAGCCGACCCCCAATCAGCCAATTATCATGCTTTGAACGCATCTGGGAGCTCGAGCTTCCCGCCAGCCACACAACTCTCTCCTCGCTAAATGCCGCCCTTGCTATCCTTCGCAGCGAAACAACTGCACACCCTTGGGACTCGAATGGTATATGCACCGCCCTTGTCGACCCGTATCTTCATCCTTTGGTGTATAACCGCACCCTCGTCGCGCATCCCCACAATCGATACTTACGCACACTTCCATCACCCACTGGCGGAGACATCTACACCGTCTCCCCCAATCTTGCCTTTCTCCCGGCCGAGGTTACCATCTCCACAACAGGCGCCGTATCCTTCTCTTCCTACATCAACAATCTCCATCCACAGAAACACGCCGACATATACAAACAGCTGGAGACCCTCCTCGGAACCTCCTTTATTCCGCTGTTCGAGCGCGTGCTGACAGACTTGCACCGCAACAACCCACTCCCGCAGCGCATCCCTGGCCCGTGCCGATACACCGTGTGGGACGAGCCCGATGAGCCAGAGTATTCTGACGATGAGGCAGGATGGGTTGCTTATGAGCGTGAGATGAGGCACTGGGTCATGAATCGTCCGATACACCTCCCTGATGTGCCTCCTAATGGGTACACTGGTGGGCTGGCGGCGAGGAAACATACAGTGAGCCTGGGGGGAAAGAATGTGCAGGTCGTGGTGGGGATTGAGGACATGAGACTTGTAAGTCCTTCTTACTTCTTGTGATTCATGGCAATGATGAATAAGTTGGATCAGGAACCTGGTGGCCCGTCATATCCAGGCTCGCCATGGCACGTCGAAGGCATGCGGAACGAACGCATCGTTGCCTGTGGAGAATTATACACCGCTGTCGTACGTTTCACATTCTATACTGCACATCCCTACTTCCCACCCACTCATGTTCAATTTCTTAGGAAAACATCACACCCCCCGCCCTCGAATTCCGCATGGCCGTGACTTACCCGCGCGGCTTCACCGCCGGCGACACAGGCGCCACCGCACGCACCTGGGGACTGCGCGACTCTGACGCCTGTCACCAATACATCGGCGCACGCGCCCTCACACCAGGACTCGCAATCGCATTCCCCAACCTCTACCAGCACCGCCTCTCACCCTTTGCCCTGGTCGACCCCTCTCTCTCTGGGCGTCTGGGCGTCCTGCGTTTTTGGCTCGTTGATCCGGAAATTTGGCCGGTGGTGTCCACTGGCGTCGTGGCTCCGCAGCAGATGGGGTGGATACGTGAGGCTGTAGGAGAGTCACTTGGGCAGTGGTTGCCTGTCGAGCTTGTTGAGCAGGTGATGAGTGAAGTAGAGGGGTTGATGGGGAAGGAGGAGGCAGAGGAGTATAAGATGGCGTTGAGAGTGGTGAGGGAGACGTTCAGGACTGCTAATGATCACTATCATTTTTGTATTCCTTTTGATGTTTGGAGTGCGCCAGAATTTCCACATTGATTCGCTGGTTTCCATCGGTCGATTGATCCACGGTCCTAGTATCACTATACATCGCCCTTTGTCTACTCTCAGACTCATTCTTTGAAGCTTTGAAGCTTGACGTTCAGGCTCTGGGCTGACGATACTTCGAGAAGACCGAACCTTGAACTTGGTGCCTATATGGCGCAAAGACAATAAATTAAAGCGAGCAAAGTATAGTGGCCGACCTAGGAGTATTAAACAGAATATTTAACGTGCTTTCGTTCCCTTGAGTACCCCGTGAGAGATACCCAAAGTTAAGCCCGGGGCCCACGTCAAGGGAGCACGTGGAGAGCGACAGCGTGCCAACTGCGCCCCCCCATCCCCGGGAAACTATCTACTGACTACCAATCTATCTACTATGACTGCGACGGGAGCCGAACGTCATAGGATAGGAAGTTCGACGCTCTAGTACGTTATCATGATTTGAAGGATTCGTTGATTTGATTTCCCTTAGTTGATCGCCCAGACTGCAAACCTGCGTCAGATTATCAGATCATATAAAAGAATGAAGGCGTACCAGATTCATTTATTGTCGTTCGTTTTTCGGGGTTAACTCAGTTTAGCGCGCAGTGTTTTTCTTTGCGTTGGAGAAGTCGGTTGCAAACCTTGACGATGTTCGAGAAATTTGTATCTTGAATGGTGATGGGTCCGAAAGTTGTGGTCGTCGACGTTGAACGTTCATGAGATTGTCGTTCGTGGCGATGTTGGACCTTGGTTCAAATCTTGACGATGTCGACAGAAGTTGGCCTCATTCAATCTTGATGGCTTTTGTGTTATGTGAGTTGAGGTTGAGGTTGCCGTTCGTGGCGATGTCGGTGGCGCTCATCTCGCAGGATCTCACTCGTATCGAAAGCGACGAAAGGCATACGCACCTGCAGGGGAATAAGCGCGCGCGAAGCACACTATGCCGCAGCTCGAAGTCAGTGACGCGGAAACATGAAGACGAGCACTCACGACAGTGGTTTTGTGAACGACGGACGTCGCTCCCCTTCCCTGGGAACTTGCTGCTTGAGGGCGTCTTGCGGCGGGGCTGTCTCTTACCACACGTCACACTGCCCCGTTGTCGAATGTTGCGGTTTCCGGTCGCTCTTCGTCGTAAGCGTAAGGTTGATGCGTCACGATGCCGAACAGTGGGCCATCCAGGCACAGAGCTCTCTTACCACACAAGCCCTGTTGTCGTATGTTGCAGGCCGAGCCGCGAAGGTGGCACTGAAACGAAATTCAAAAGTGGATCGAACAGAGTCAATACTAGATCGACGAAGAAAAGAGACAAATCTCACGAGTGACATGACTCTTGAGTGTGGCGCGCGAAACCTGCGAAGAATGCGTGGAATATGACATCGTTAGTAATGCGAATACCAGCTACGCGCGGAGTGGAACGAGGAGGTTTCCATCGACGACGTATAGGAAGATCGACTTACCGGTAGTCATCCCAGGTCGTTCATCAGCCTGTTACTCTCCAGGTGTCGATCGCAGGGAAAAGGCACAACGAGGAAGAAATCCGACCGCCACGGAGTTTATGTGAGATGTCGTCGTCGGCGAGTTCTTTTGAGGTCAACATGTCGAAGGGATCGTCAATCAGAACAAGGATTTGTGACGTTTCGAGGCGTTCGTTGTGGCGGCTTCGTCAGGCCCGGCGGTGGCGTCGTCGCAGAGTGCGAGGTCAGATAATCAGAGTCGTGAAGGATGCTGGCGAAGAAAGTGGTTGCAAGAAACGAGAGAGTCAGAAGGGACGATATCTGTAAAGGCTGGGTAGTGGTCAGCCGCCGCTGCCCGACGATGAAATGCTCGAGCTACCCAACACCGGCTCGACCGAAACGTCAAAGCCAACTCAGGCCAGAGTCCAAGTATCAACCCCGCAGCGAGGCTCGGAGAAACAGGAACTTGATAGTCGCCAGATGAGTAGGTGAGGAGATGAGATCAAGGGGATGAGGAAAGCCCAAGAGAACGAAGGCGGCTGCCCTTTATATAAGTATGGCCCACCGGGGTGGGTGACATAAGCACGGTTATTCCCGTCCTGCAACTTGAACAAGCGCCTGCGGCGTACTTCGAACTTCGCAGCATCGACGCCTCAAGGCCGCGCGTACCCTCTCCGTTTATGGTGATCTGAAGGACGCTGGTTGAGGTTGTATGTGGGCGCAACATCGGACGGTCGGACTCGCTGGCGATAACCCGTGATCGTGTGTAATGGAGGCAGATTGGCGTTGAAAAAAAATAAGGGTGTGTTGAGATTTTAAGTTGCCACAGAGGTTTGCTTGCGGTGACCTGTCGGCGGTGCCGACTCATCGATGCCCTGAGGCTGGGCCTTTTCCCATTGCGCTTGATCTGACCCACGAGAGTCGGTTGTCACATCTGAGGAGGGCACCAGATCTCCAAGCACACATGTGGGCGTGTGGGTCCACGTATACTATAACGCGTGCCGGCGGAGTAACAAACTTGCCACGTTGTTCGAGATGACAATAATTCCTGATTTGGACATACTGCATGGAAAGTCCCGCCGGTGAAGCACATCCTAACCTAAATGCACCATTACAGCGGATAAATCCATACTGGATGCTTGAACCCTCCTTATCGAAGTATGGCAGGGGTTCGGTCTGAACTGTGGCGCAGAATTGCAATCTGATCGCGTTTGCCGGATGCACGTGGGCGTGATCCGATTCCGACAGGGGAACAACCTCAAGCCCTTGTTCTTTTGATTTTTTGTGTCAACACGTTGTTCCCCAGAACAGCGGTATAAGGGGCTGTTCTCTTCTCTGATCGGAGTGCCCGCTCGAAAATTTCTTGGAGTCGATGGGTTTTGATTCCCCGACTTTCAAGGGTGACGCGTCCACTTCCGATCTTCAACTTCAACATGATTTCACAGAGAAACACCAAACGGCTAAGGATACTCAATCACCTCAAGAGAAACGTTTTTCACAAGCCATTTACATGTATTGAACGATGGAGGCCTCGAGGCGTCCTTCCGAGTCCTGAGGCCTGAGGTCTGAGTTTCTGGGTTCGGTAGCGCGTCGACGCATCTCGGAATGGCGTGCCTGAGAAATTTGTGGCCAATGACGCAACCATCCGAGTGACAAAAATCCCGAGCTCGAGGATCATTCTTGAAAATTTGGAATCACACCCTGGGTGACGATGTCCTCAGAATTGACAATAATAAGTGAAAAAAGCATCCTCCTTATCACCCTCGACGTGTATCACACACAAAAGAACAATTCGAAAAACATACACACGAGAAAAGTCAGTCCACGCCGACGTTATTTTAACCAGCTGCCGACCGCTGGGGAGTCCCTCGAAATCTGATCCTCGCCACCGTGATCGTTCACTAGTTCCCTGATATGGCCCTAACGCAGAGCGAGGCTATAGAATTTTTGCTGGTCACATTCCCGGCCGGCATTGGCCAGAAGCCCACGAAAGGAAGAAAACGTCTACTCCTCCGACCAGATGACATGCATGGAGACAAGTTCCTGGGACGGGAGCTTCAAAATGATCACAGATATGGGCCTTGAATGGGTGTGGACGCTCCCATCTCAGCCTAGGGGCCAGTCAAGGCGGGCTCCCGGCTGAGAGATGATTGATGGACTGCTTGAGTATGAGTATGTCCTTGAGACAAGTTGACGGCGGTGTGGGAAAGCCTAGTGAGTGCCCGAAGTGTGGTCGACCTGGCCCCCAGAGAAACAGAGGACTTGAAGCAGAGAGTATGACTGGTGTTGCGGTCGCCTCGAATCGCATCCAAGGAATTTCATTCCTACACAGAACTGCGCAAAAAAAACGCGTAGCGTGCGTGAGTTCGAAAGTCGAGAGATTGAGGACATGGTTGGGGGCGACCCCCGTTAAGTATTTACTTAGATCATGGAGGTAGAAAACAAGGGTTGTAAATTAGCACCGCCACCGACAAAGTACTATCATTTTGGACGTCGTGTCACTACGCTCTTTTTTGACTTACTTACCGTCAACTTACCGTTACTTCGATGGAAGATGCTGCTCCAGCGCTGGTGCTGGTTCCCCCGACTCCTCTGACTTTCGACTCACCTGCCCCGTCGCCAGTTCGCGCGTCCGCATCCTACCCAGCCCAGTCTCACCAACCCACCATCAACCAGCGCCCGTCGTCGACGACCACCATCTTCTCCATTTACTCCATGTATGGCGACGAGGTGCCGCCTCGCACTAGCTACTCGTCGCAATTGGCCAACGACGATCGAAAATCGCACGACGCCAGCACCGGACCAACTGTTAAAATAAAGCTCCCTGATCAGCGACATTCCACCTACAAGTCAACGCGTCAGGATTCTGAGAGCAGTGAACTTGCTTATTTTGACGACAATGATCCTCCACCAAATTCATACGAAAACCGGACGAGCAGACCTTCTCGGCCTTCTTCAAGTTACGGGCCGTCGTCCCTCCGCGCATCTGCTGTCCTTTCAGAGGCTCAGAGAGAGAGTTCGGGATACCGGACGAGCGCGTCATCACGCATATCACGGTCAACACAGGAACGCTCAAATCTTTCACGGCAGTCATCGACAAGCTATGGAAGCTCTGCACTTCCCCGTGAGCGGTCAGAATCCGGCGACCGCGACCTTTTGCTTCTACCACCCCTTCCTCCATCTGGTCCACCATCTCGTCTCGCAACACCAGCACCGACACCCCCACGACAGCCCTCACCGACACTCCAAGCCCCCGTGACGCCCAAAGCCTTGCCCCTAAAGCATCCAGTGTTCACCGGCTCTCCATCAAGCAAGGTTTCACTCGTGCCATCAGAGGGCGAGGATATGGATGCCTTCCACGTGCGAAACACGTACGCTCAACTGGAGGTGTCAGGTGTCAAAGGCGATGGATACGAGGAAGGTGTCGAGCGCACACGCGCGCGGGTAGGCGCGAGTCGCGCCAGCCAACTCCATGCTGAAGCAGCTATCGGCGACGGCAGCGAGAAATCGCGGGAGCTCGACCCCAAGGAGATCCAAACACTCTCAAGTGTTGACCGGTGAGTCCCCCCACCATGGGGCACGGTCCTAAATCTTACTACTGTCTCGAAGCTACGGGTTCTACGCCGTCCCATCACACGACCGTCTCGTCCTCCTTGCCTCCGCCCCCCTCCTCAAGCGCCTCGCCCCCGTGTCCGCAGGCCCCTCCTCCGCCCCAGCAGCAGCACCAGCACTGCGGGCCCTTCCACCGGTCTCCACCGTCCCCAAGGAGATGTCTCGCATCGCCAAATGGACACGGATGCTCATGCCGCTAGCGCGTGACACCGGCGCGAACGTCGCGACATGGGGTGTGCGCTCGTCAAAGGAGGCGAAGCTGCGGAGTCGCGTGTACAAGGGCATCCCGGATCCGTGGCGCGGCGCCGCATGGGATCTCCTCATGGGCAGGTATTCGAAGCTTGGCCCGAACGAGATGGGGCTGCTCGCCACGGACTATAGGGATGCGCTGGACCGGCCCTCGAGCTATGATATCCAGATTGATCTGGACGTGCCGCGGACAATTAGTGGACATATCATGTTTCGTACGCGGTATGGTGCTGGGTACGTATGCTCTTCCCTCGTTTTATGATACGATAGACGGCTGATTATGGCTCCGTGATTCAGTCAACGATCCCTTTTCCACGTCCTCCACTGCTTCTCCCTTCGCTGCGAAACCTGCGGGTATGTGCAAGGCATGGGTCCCATCGCCGCCACCCTCCTTTGCTACTTTGACCCAGAGCGCGTCTACGCCTCCCTCGTGCGGCTGCACGACGCGTACTCCCTACACACAGTCTTCAGCCCGGGCTTCCCGGGGTTACTTGAGGCGATCTACGTGCAGGAGCGCATCACAGAACTCATGATGCCCGACGTGTTCGCGGCATTCAAGAAACATATGATCTCGACGACGTCCTATGCGACGAAGTGGTACATCACCCTGTTCAGCAACTCCGTGCCATTCCAGACCCAGCTGAGGCTGTGGGACGCGTTCCTCGCGGAGGGGTATGATGTGTTCATCGCGGTCTCCGTCGCTATTGTCTGGGTGTATCGCGGTGCGTGCTTCACGCTTCTCCTGGTATTCCCTACGCTCAATTTTTGTGTAACTCTCAATAGACCAAATAACATCCGCCACCGCGAACTTCGAGACCGTCCTCTCCCTCCTCTCCTCCTTCTTCGTCCCAGAAGACGAAAACACGCTTCTAGCGTGGATCGGCCGCATGCTCGGGGACAAGAAACTCAGGACGAGCATGGCCCGGTGGAAAGAGGACTGGCGGGGCCTCGTGGCGTCAGGAAAAGACGGCGCGGCCCTGCTCTAATCCTAGCCAGGCACTGCCGAGCATATTTATTATTAACTACTATCAGTTCCATCATCCCTTCTTACCTCTCACCCTCAAACACTGCCTGCCCGCCCCGTCTAGCCACCGCTCCTTTTTGTCATTTCTTTCTTGTCTACTTGTCTACATACCCATCATCGCTCGCATCAATCACAACGTTCCTTGGCTTCGGTTTTGTCTCTATCTCTACACGATATACCTCAGGCTCGTAAGGCAACGCAACCTACTCTATTTCTCCTCTCGTCTCCTATTCTTGCAACGTTCTCTACTAGTTATCTATATACCGTCTGTTTTGCTCTCGTTAATCCTCAGCATGTATCATCTATTAGGCAGTAAAAAACGGAGTTCATACCAGCTGATTCCTGCCAGTATTGCTCGACATGTCTGCCACACTGGGTCGGGGTTCCACAAAGAGCAATTTCTGTTTCACAGTGAGATGTGTGTGGTTCGAATCAGGGAATTCAAGGTAGAACAAGGGTTAAATTACATGGGAAGCCGCTGGAACTCGATTTGTGTACATAATTTATCAAGGTACTACTCCACAAAGGTAAGTAAGTCACAGATCATTTATCGTCCAATAAGTTAGCGTCGTGAATAATGATATACAACAGCGTGTGTGGTGAAAATTCGTCCGAAGAGAGTCCGGCCTTCCTACACTCCATATCCACGATCGTCGAATGGCCCCTTGACATCCACCACATGGGGGTGAATCAATCGATTGTGCGAACTGGAATTTTTGCTGGAACTGCTGCTGACCGACAGCGGGATGCTGGCCGCTGCGTTCTGCTGCCTCTGATCGAAGAGTTTGAGATTGAGGAAAACCCTCGAGCCCATCGTTACTGTCATCAACGTCGAAAAGGGGACTGCGGTGGGCTTGATCATGTCATGTTGTGGCCCAAGACCTTGGATGGTGAGAACAGTGATGTTCGTCACCGCCGTAAGAAGGAAATAGACCAGGTTGTCCCGGTAAATTTGCTTCCCGACTCTCGACTTTGTGGTCGCGAGGTTTCCGTGTAGCTTGGCCAAGGTTAGGACCAGAACGACAGTGTCGAACGCCACGGATGATGCGTAGCTGATCGGTGCCCACGAAACAATTGGCAGCATCTGGCAATTGGATCCAAACGGAGTCGGCGGCCCCGTGATGGCTTCGTATTGAGTGGCTACAGAAATCTAAGGTTTGGATCAGCCACAAGATTGGCGAATGTCAAGTCCAAAAATCACATACCCAACATCCGAGCATCACAAGGAACATAAAAGAAACCGCCGCTTTGACGATTTTTGAACCGTTCCAGATGGCAAAGACGCGGTAACAGAAAATGCCACCGGATGACGCCACAACAAGAACGACGCCAACTTGGCTGGTCACAACGGCAACTTGGCAATGTTGGCTTTGGATTGATGTGAAGAATAAGGATGGCAGTGTCGCAAGGATTCCCGAATAACGAAGAATGACGAAGCTATAGGCGTAGGGTAAGTAAGTTTCGCATGAGTTGGAAGAGATGTTGCACTTACAACCATGTCGGAGGCGCACGCCAAATCTTCTTATCCTTCGCCGAATACAGGGCTATTTCGTTAGGAAGTTGAGCGAAACTGTGACATAAGGTTACTCAGATCGAGCCAGGATTAAGCAGGTAATGTTGCGTACTAGTCCCAGATAACGATAGCAAAAGCGACCGCGACGGTGATCGCGATTGTGACTGAGATTATACGTCAGTATGAGATCTCATTGGTACTTGAGTGCGGGAAGGACAGACCTAGCGCGCCTTGCAGCTTCAGGAATTGCTCCAAAGTGAAACCCGGTGGCAACGGGATCTCTGCCATGTTCGGAGGACGCGGCGTCACAGAAGCCATAGTCGTATCGATGTCCGTAGACGGGGGAACAAAAACCTGGGAGATACGAGAAAGGGAAAAGAGAAAACGGACGAACACACCCTATGCTGATCCATCGAAGGCTGTTAAGAAGGCCGAGCGTCTCCAATCTGCGTGATCATGCGGCCGCGGAGGAATGATGTAGGAATGATGGCACATTGTACCAACATCTGGATATCTAGCCGGATCCGCATCTCCTGATGAAACATAGTTTGATGCAAGGTTGCCACATGCGTTCTCCAGACGAATGGCATCGACACGCGCAGAAGCACCTGCGTCGTACAGATGATGCGCGTGATAAAAATATGACGAGAGCGGAAGATGGAATGACTCGAAAGATGGGTTATAGATTTGGGTTGAGGCTAGTCGAGAGCCGTTTGATTTATGCATCTGTAGCATTTGAGGGACGTTTGTGGCGTCAAGAGCGGCATGGTATCAGGGCTGCATACTCGACCATTACGGTCAGCCTACAGTGCACAGTAAACCCACGTTCCTGCAACTCAAATGTGCGCCTGATACCACCGACGGATGGATGGATGGATGGATGGATGAAGGGGAACGACCAAACATGATGATCATCCATCCGAATCGGATCAAACTTTAGGTACCGCCGGTATGTCCTTGACTGTGACGGTGTTCAACAAAGATCAGAGCAACTTGAAGCCTTTCTCCCTCCACTGCCAGTCGACAACCGCGAAGGTAGGAGTTATCATTGATGGGAGTAATCGCTCGACGTTCATTATCGAGCGACTGAAGACAGGTTTCATCTCGTTGGCCACCGTAGTGACACTTGAAGTATGTCAGCTTCCAACTTCCCAGCGCCAATTCTCCATTTCACGTTGCCAAGTCATCGCTAAAGGCTCTGGTGATTTATCCTCTTTATCAAGCTGAAAGTGAGTACATGGCTCCCACAACACCAGCTGATGATGGTCGATCTTTCCTCCTTAAACACAGTGGACACGGCCCAAATGGCGATCTTTCTTGATATTCTGGCGAGGTTAAACGTGGTTTAGCGTTGACCACGCGAGATCGTGGATGGAAGTGCCTTGATGTCAATGCTCACTAACGATGCTTCGTTCGTGGTGCATGTGCCACCTTAACTTCTATGCGCTGGATTTGCAACCCCGAGGGTGCTAAGAAGACCAGAAGGCGCCATATTTCCGACGCTACTGTCGACCTCGGGGACTTTTTCAGATGCTTCGCCTCTCCACACGGTGCGCTGATATCGAATAAGCTACTTAGTAAAGTACTTACTTGCTACGCCTGATTCATCACCAATGACGACAGAGCTGATGTCAAGTCTCACGCTTGGCCGCTCATACACTTGAAGAAGACTTCGAAGTCTCGATGAAAGTTTGGATTGTCAACGTCGAAAGGTCTTTCCAACCCCCAGACCTGATCTTTTTCGGGGATTACTCCGCCGTCGCATCAAAATCCCGATAGCTTGCCGCTTGCGGGACCTTTTGCGGTAAGTATCACTAGTGGCTCGCCAAGAGTCGGCATTCAAGGGCGAACAGCTCACTCGTCTTCTTCAACTTGTGACAAAAGATGATCAATTGCCGACATCGGAATATCTCTTTTTCCCTCTAACAGAAATCCATTCAGAGCAAGTATCAGCCCGCTTCATTCACTTCTGAGGGCTGGCCTCAATGATGGAGTCTACCGCTCTCAAGTGGTGTACTTTGTCTACTACAAACCCACTCCTTTCAACGAGCTTCACCATTTCTCCCTGTGTTCTGGTGACTCCATTGTTCAGGGCTAGGAGTTGCATGCTAGTCGTCCGAACGAAACGGGAACTTGTGTCCTGAAGTAACATTTCGCAGACAACCAATTTGGCGTTAGGATCTGGACCGGGTGACGCCACCATGGCTGCGCGGACGTTTCTCAGAATGGAGATCACCTGCTCGTCGGTCCAGTCGTGAAGGACATGTCGAATAAGGTATGTTGGCTGGCCACGCGGAATGTACGTTTCGTCGAGGCTTGGGGCCAGGAAGTTTCCTGGAACGAACGATACCCTAGAGGACGCCGTCTCTGGTTGGACTGCCCAAGTCTGAAAATTCTACGGTGAGAGGATACCTGGATTTTATGGACAATGGCGTACCTTCTTAGCGTTCTCAATCGTCTTCGGTATGTCGAAGATTGTGAATCTGAGAGCCGCATTCTGCTCTTCTTTGAGCACAGCAAGCTCTAGCGACCCTATACCTCCGCCGACATCGACAACTGGCGATACCAATTGATTCCACGCGTAATCTGGCAGTAAAAACGTGAGTTGGATCGATCGAGGCTGTCAGGGTCTCCACTGACCCGTAACGACATTCCCATTGGCCATGCGATGAAGCTGTTGCATGGCCTTCCCCATTCGGCGTCCGCGCCACTCCTGGTCGGACATCCACTCGAAGACGCTTTTGTCAAAGCCAAATGCAAGGTTAACAGCCGGGAGTCTCTTTTCTTCGCTCGATGCGGGTTTAGCGGCTTCGAGGAGATAAGAAGTTGCCTTGAATCCTTCGTCGCAGCTAGTACCGAATGACATGAGTCGCCAGCTTGCGATTGGAAAAATAAATAAAACCGTACATGAATCCAACAGCGTCTTTCACACTTTGCGGATGCCCTTCTCTAAGTAAACTGGAGAGCTCATTGTTCTTGTATACTTGAGTGCCAAACCCTCCAACTTCCTCAAAATAGTTGTGTTTTGTAAGACAACTAAGCGCGATACCTGTGAAGGAAGCCCATGTCAAATAGGCGAGAAGTAGCGTCCAAGATAATGCGTACCCAGAAACCTGGGGTCAGCTCCAGAGGCCTTGCCCAGCTCCTCGACGGTCGTTTTTCCGTCTCCAATTATGTCCGAAACGCCCAGAGAGTTGACAAAGCCCAGGGCCGAACTCTCCTGGCAAGATTCTTCAAGGAGTATTCTGTCTATCAATCGGCTCACACTCGAAGATCGCGAACATTACTCACCGGCAAGTAAGATGGTGTACTCAAGGCCGCCTAGAGCGTTCTGTAAGAGGTTATCACAAAGTCCTTGTAATTGAATTTTGGCGTTGTATAGTGCGAGGAGGTCATCCTGAGGATTCGAGGCGTCGAAGTTTGCCTTGGTGAGCTGAAGGATCTGCTCTGCAATATAGACTGGATCAGATTGATAATTGGTGGCCATGGGTGTCGTTGTTACCTGCGAAGCAAATGCTGCAACTTATGAGGGCGATCTTTCTGGTGTCCCCATATCAAAGGTTATCATCCGATGACTGGGCAGTGCTGCAGTGGCCCGGGCTTGATGCGGACGGCAACTCAGCCGAGGTTGATCCATCTTATGATCTGGTACGGTCCCGGGTCAATTCGGTGTTTATTCCAACCACGATGTGGGAGCCTGTGGGAGCACAACTGAGCGGATCTGAGCGGACCCATAGGAGGCGATCATGATCGTAGTCGATCTCAGTCGAGGTCAGATCGCGTCGATCACTGTGATTGAAGCTTTGGGTTTGCACCCGCGGGGATGGCAAAATGTTAGAATGCTCACAAGTCGGTCCGACATGATATTCGAGAGCTCAACAGTCCAGGTGATGTGCACGTTTGATTGCTTTGAATTACGATGTGAACTTCCAAAGCCATGGAGCAAAAGAAGGCGTTGAGATGAGTCGCGTACCATGTGGAGGAAGATAGGTAAATATCAGACATTCAAACGCAAGAATACATAGACAGGTCATAAGCAACCGCAGCAGTGAGCTATGTAAATTGAAACCGAGGTTCAAGACATCGAGTAGGGTGAATATTTCCAATACCTGCAAGCAAACTGTTAGGATTTTGTCCAGATACACAGATATATACGTACCCAGAGTGCTTCTTCGCAAGGATGTACGGAATGACCAACTTTCGCAAGACCCAGGGCATGGGCGGCCAAGACTCTTTGAGCGACGCTGGTGTGTGGCTGCGATTCCGTTCGGTGGTCAGGCTCCGGCACATCATGCAACGAATTGGAAAACGGACCTTCGCATGAAAGGGACCAACAAGAAAGGATCACCATGTGATTTGGCATGAGATTCCAACTTCCCAATCATTGTCAGTATGTCGCGTTCAGCAAATTGGGCGTTTCTCAGATTAGATGCTGAGATATGTTCGACCTCTTCATCGAGATGGGTGAACTGTGGTATTGGTAATTAGCATATCAAGTTTAGTCTTCGCAACAGAAGGTGATATACCAAAGGTTCCTTAAACTCAACCATCAGATCCCTCAGCCTCGCGGCATCGAACGTGGTTGGATCGCTGTTAGCACTACGTATCACAGCCAAAATTCGATCAAGATTTCCGTGGATGGCTTCATGTTGCTTCGCCTCTCCAGAAAAGTCCAGCTTTTCGTTCAAAAACGGGAAAACTATCTCTTCCTGGACAGCAGTATTAGAAGTCTGTGGCGCCGGGGAACGAGTCTCACTTACTTCGCTCTCATGATGGGCTTCAATAGACACCGCCCAAGCTTCACAGTAGCCAAGAAAGTTTTTGAGGTCATTCTTAGGCGGCGACTCAAGATGCGACAAGATCGTTTTGTAACCGAGTTTGAAAGTATTGTGAGCTGAGAAGGTTGTCAATTAGTGCTCCGTGCTCGTTGGCAAAGACATTGTTGGGCAACGCACCGTGAACCATATTGTACTTCAAGAGTTCGTAGGAATCCTGCGGGGTAGCCATTTTCAGAAATGCTGTGTGAATCGGACGCTCGTGAGTGGTTGACAGGCTGCCAGCGAGTCCATTATAAGTCTTTTGGCTCAGATCACATCAAAAAGAAGTCGGTCATCTTTTGGTCAGTTTTTCTTGTCAGCGACTCAGCGTTATCACTTACGTTGAATGGGCCCGTAATGGGCTCATCTGGAATTTCCTGTGAACGATCAGTCAGCTGCCAACGCCTGGCGAGCAACGATTCACTGTTCTATGGTGATATGTTGTGGAATTGATGTACCGAACTTCGAAGTTGAAATGGGAGATGATATGATCGGTTCACTGGGCAGTGTCTTGACTTGTATTACATACGGCCTCTGAGCGGTGATGGCGTTGATGAGGCGCATGAGGAAAATGGGTGTGTGGCACGCACATGGATGATGCCAATGGTGGTGCAAGTGGACTGTGGTGGTGGTCAAGGTGGTGGGTCACCGTGGTAGTGGGTTACCATCACCGATCAGATCGGCCAAACCCGGCCAGTGTCAAAACTCAAGCGACGCTTATTCCAACCACCTTCGTCCCGGCGGATCTGTGGATTTAACGGCATCTACGAGGCTAAAGAACTGGCAAGTTATCACAGTAAATCCACGACGTTGCTTATCGTAAGAGCGCGAATCGCACCTCAATATCTTAAGTTTGGCCCATCGACATGTAACGATCTTTTGAAATAGAGATATACCGACACACCCTCAGCATCTGTTTCCCATCAATCTCTGGAAAGCCTGCGAGCCCACGTGGTCGTTGTGCTTCCTACCACCCGGCTCTAACTTTAAGGTCTTGACATCCTGTTTGCTTTGGTGCTTCGCATGAATGCATAGCCTTCTCCAGAGGTGTGTTAGAAGGCGCGTATGGGTTTCTATGTACACCTCCTTCGTAGGGCACCAATCAGATCATCATAGTTTGCCCATTATTCTCGGAACTTCTGGCGATCCTCGCATCAACTTCCACATCTAATCTACATTGGACCTGGTTTGATATCATTCACCACTCGCGCCCTTCACCGCCTCATAAAGCGCATTTCATGGGGCGGGTCATTATCACGCCCACATTCGTCCCATGGCTCATCCGGAGGTGTTCTCGACCCTTCCAGGTCTCCTACTCGCCCGAAGTCGTACGTCAACTGCTGAAATCGGTTTTCTCGACCTCGATGGTGGCATTTCTTCATCGCTATCATATGCACAACTACTCGCGGAATCCCAAGCCTACGCGCAACGTTTGATATCCGCTGGCCTTAAAACAGACGGAACCGACATCGTTATAGCAGGATTTTCTGAGCACAGAAATCATATCCGCACTTTCTGGGCATGCTGCCTGGGTAAGTACGATGCCTTTGCTGGTTATTATTACCTTCTTTCTAACGATAATTTGTAGCCGGTATACCAGTGTGCCCTATACCCCCATTGCACCCTGACACCAGTCGCAGGACGCTATTTTTTGAACACCTTCAAACCCTGTTCAACAAACCTACTCTCATAGCAGACGATGATATCATTCATGCCGTTCTCGACGCCGTTCCGACCTTCCACTCGGTATCTTTATCCCAACTCGATTCCATCGCCGTGAATCCATCCGCAGTTCTCGAAGTCTTCCCTAGCAGACAGCCCATAGCAGATGAAGTTGTTGCCTATATGCTTACCTCGGGCTCCACCGGAAACTCGAAGGCTGTAGGGTTGCGTCATTCCAACCTTCTCTCCTGCATTCAGGGGAAAATAGTTCACCACGGAACCACATCATCGTCTCGCTTTCTTAACTGGATAGCATTTGATCACGTCGCTTGTGTCTCTGAGATTCATCTTCAGGCACTTAAAGCCGACGCCAGGTGCGAAACTTCCTTTTTATGCTGCTAGTCGCATGACTGAGCATTCATCGCAGCCAATATCATGTTTCCCCGAGCGCCATCATACGCAATCCCCGTAACCTATTGGACTGGGTCAGCAAGCTGAAGATATCGTATACCTTCAGCCCAAATTTCCTCCTAGCGCAAATCATTCGGGACTTGGTGACTACTCCGTACGAAGACAATGCACTTGACCTCTCCTCGGTCCGAGCCTTTATCTCGGGAGGAGAGGCCGTCCCAGTGAAAACTGCGGTGGAATTCACAGACATCTTGGAACGCTTTGGTGCACCTCGCGATGTCCTGCGTGGCGGTTTCGGCATGACGGAGACAGGTGTATGTCTGCGAACGGAACTTTTTGATTATTTAATTTGACTCATACTCCGTCGCAGGCTGGGTGCATCTACGATACGCGCACGATATCCCGTGATGTCAATGACTTCAAGGGTGCGAAATACCTCTCGCTTGGAAAGTCTTGCGGAGGCACCACTCTTCGTATCGTGGACCCTGTGACCGGCGCCGTGTGCCAAGGAACGCAAGAGGGCCAACTCCAGCTTAAAGGTCCGACGATTTTCCGGGAATATTTTAACAATCCTCGCGCCACAGAGCAATCCTTCAGTGACGGCTGGTATATCACAGGCGACACAGCGGCCCTGGACGAGGATGGAAACCTTTATCTCATGGGGAGAGACAAGGATTGTGTCAATATCAATGGCGTGAAGCATCCCAGCGTCGATGTAGAAAACTATCTCGAGGATCTCAAGATCGACGGTCTGACGAAGTCTTATGCATATGTCTGCCCGATGCGCTTGGCTGATGCCGACACCGAGACTTACGGTGTCTTCTACCAACACGAGGTTGTCGTCGAAGATGCTTTGGGCCCTGCCGAGCTTCAGCGCATCGCAGCCACCAGCCGAGCCATCAAGAATGCATCTACCGTGTTCTGTGCGCAGGCGCCGCATATCATTCTCCCATTGCCCCGAAAGTCGTTCGTTAAAACGGCACTCGGGAAGATTTCGCGATCAGCACTTGCCGCTGCGTACTTCAAGGGGGACTACAAGGACATCGAAGCATCTTTGGTCATACCCGACGGCGTCTCCGACGAATCGGCGGAAGGTCCAATCAGTACTGTCGACAAAGTGCTTTACGAGAATGTGGCCTCTATTTTCGGTGTCGAATTATCGTCCTTGAGGCGCTCGCAAAGCCTCTTCGACATCGGAGCCTCGTCGATGCATCTCATGCAGCTCAAGCAGCGCTTACAGGAGCAGCTTTCTATCGCCGACATCCCAACCATCGAGATACTCCAACGCCCTGAACTCGGTGATCTTTCTGGATATATTGCTCGCCTCTTGGAGGTCGCCTCGAATTCCAATGAGCTGGATCGGGAATACAGCCCCCTTGTGTGCTTCAACCCTTCCGGCTCGAAGCCTCCCTTGTTCCTCATCCACCCCGGTGTCGGCGAAGTCCTTGTCTTCATCAACCTCGCCCGCGAGCTCGCCGACGACCGGCCAGTGTACGCCCTCCGTGCGCGTGGGTTCGACGTCGACCAGAAGCCCTTTACATCATTCCAGGAGATGGTCGACAGCTACACCGCCGCCATCGAGAAGTCGCATCCCAACGGACCCTATTATGTCGCTGGGTACAGTTTCGGTGGTGCTGTTGCCTTCGAGGTCGGGAAGCAGCTCGAACGGAGGGGGAAGAAGGTTCCCTGGGTGGGTGTGTTCAATCTGCCGCCGCATATCCAGTTTAGGATGAAGGAGTTGGTGTGGCTCGAGGTCCTTGTGAACCTCTGCATGTTCCTCGCCTTGGTTCCGCCAAACGGCTTCGATTCCCTGAAGGCTCTGCTCCACGCAGAGTATCCAGAGCTGGCGGACTCAGACGCAGAGCCAGCATCGTCCAGCGAGATAATCCAGCGCGCATTCGAACTCGTTGATCAGGAGCGCTTGGCGACGCTCCAACTCAAGCTCGATGACTTCCGGCGATGGGTGGGCGTTGCATACAAAATCAGCTACTCCGGACGAAACTACGAGCCGCAGGGTCACGTCCCCGGCGCACTCCTTTCCGTGTTCTGTGCGATCCCCTTGCCCTCCATGGGCACGAGGGAAGAGTTCAAACGGGATCGTCTTTCGCGATGGGAGGAGTTTGCCAAGGACGGCTTCGAGCTGGTGGACGTGGATGGCGAGCACTACACCATGATCTCCGAGGAGCACGTCGTATCCTTCGCCGACAAGCTCAGAGGGGCGCTTTTCCGTGCTGAATCGTTGTTCGCGATACGTTCCGCATTCTCGGCAGTTAAAGTCAAACCTCCCCGCGCGAAACAGAATTTCGAGGAGGTGCCGATCATCGACTTCGCTCTTGCGGAGACCGACCCCGAGGCGTACTTCCAGCAGCTTAGCTTTGCGCTGGAGGATGTCGGCTTTGGTGTGTTTGTGAACGTGCCGGGCTTCGAGGTCGAGTTTCAGAAGGAGCTTTTCGAGCTCTCGGAGGCGCTCTTCTCGAAGCCACTTGAATGGAAGCAAGCTCTTGGGACGAAGAACTCGTACGCGTTACGTGGTTATTTCAGGGCGGACGATATCGTTGGAGGGCATAAGGTCTATTTCCTCATTTCTACCTGTGCATTTCCCATACTGATGAGTCTGATAGGCTTACGCCGAAGCATATCGTTTCGGCGCGGACTTGCCTGTCCCTGAAGGTGACTCTGAGGTCCCATTCTGGCTGCGTCTCCACGAAGGTAACACGTCAATTGTCCATGTCCATTCCAACCCAACTGACCCTTCAGTCTAAAAGGCCCCAACCAATGGCCGCACGAAGGCGATCTCCCGACCTTCCGCAGCAAGCTTGAGACCCTATTCGAGCGATACCGCCTCCTCAACCTCAAGCTCAACAGCCACATTGCGCAGCTGCTCGACATCTCCGAGTCCACGCTTGCAGATTACTACCCGACCAAGACCGAATTCAACTCCGCGATCTGGCACTATTTCCCCGTGACGCCAGAGCTGCTGCAGGAGGCGCGCAGCGGTTTCGTGCAGGGTATGCATGAGCACCGGGACCCGTCGACCTTCGTGACGTGCCTGATCCAGTCTCGCGCCGGTCTGCAGGCACAGAACCACCAGGGCAAGTGGGTCGATATACCTATGGTCCCAGGTGGCGTCGTGTGTAACATCGGTCTGTGTCCTTTTCACCACAGCAGCGCCATTCATTAACCCCGTCATTTAGGCGTGCAACTCATGAAACTAACCGGCGGGCGACTCGTGGCAACGCTGCACCGGGTCAACACGCTCAAGATCGACCAGGACAGGTACACGATCCCCTACGTCCTCTCCACGCGGCTCGAGAAGCCCGTGTTCCCGCTGCCGCAATTCGCCAGTCCCGAGCTTGCAAAGGCGCATGCGGCGCCGAACCCGCGCATCCAGCGGCTCATGGAGATTGAGGACCCGCTCGTGCGCAGCGGCTTTGCCCGCCTCAGCCTGTTCCCCGCGGTCACCCAGAAGCTGTACCCGGAGGAGTTCAAGGAGGGACAACGGCTGGGGATTCTATGAGAAGTTGGGTGAGGTCTGAAGGTATTGATGGTAATATTTATCGGGGATTTTTAAGGGATGGAAAGAAGGAACCTGGTCGTAGATATCAGAGCTGTATTACACCCACATTAATTGTTTTTGCACATAACTTCACAAGCACCAATGCCTTTTGTAATCCATGATCATTCAGTGTAAACCCCAGTCGTGTATTTAGGGTTACCGTTATTGAGAAAGAAACATCGGTAGCAGGAAAACGAGAGGTTTCGGGATTACAACACGACTTTTCGACTTTGATAACTGGAATTGAGAAATAATAAGTGCGGATGGAGGGTGGGATAAGGGTGCACACTACCGGCGAGAGCGACAACTGATAAGTGATAAAGAGGGAAATAAATAAATTGAACGATGAACAAGGAGGAAGACGGTTAGAGGAACCGTGGGGAAAGGCCGTCCGTAATGCGAAAGCAACAAGTATAATTGGCCAAGTGGGACCGAAAACACAAACAGGGATAAGAAGAAAGTTGAGGCGACAGTATCCATTTTGTCTCGGGCTCCATTGCGAGAGAGAGAGAGAGAAGGGTAGGAAAGAAAAGTTGGAGATTATGCTACAGGGATAGCGTTGTCCGGCCCTGACAGCGCGCCCTCCGGGATGCCAGGCGCGATGCTTGCGTCCTCGCCGACTTGGTGGAAGTCTGTATGATATGCACAAGGTCAGTTCAAGAGGGAAGTGGCGCTGGAAAACAAGAAACGCACCGAGAATCTCGCTGTACATCATGACCTTCCACGTATCCACGGGGAGATCCGCATCGTTGAAGCTCCAGTCGAATTTCTCCTCCGAGATGGGCTCGTCGGTGGGGTCGTGGTACGGCGAGACGTACTCGTGGGCCAGGCTCTCGGTGGCGTCTATCCGTTTTCTTGGGTCGAAAACGAGCATCTTTTCGAGGAGGTCGAGTGCTGCATGTCATCCACGGTCAGAAAGAAATGGTCGGGACAAGGGAGTCAGAACGCACCGTCAGGGTCGTCGGTGTGCAGTTTCTCGGAAAATGGCACGCGCTCGCGCTTGGGAAGGCTTTGGACGAAGCGCAGGGTCTATGACATGGAGATGAGTAAACGGTGCTTTCATCTCGGTTACTTTGGGGCGAGCGTACGTTTTCGCTGCAGATGGTTTCAATGACATCATCGGGGGGCGTGCCTAGAAGTTCTGTGATGATGGAGAACTGGTTCACGTCTGATCGCGATAAGAAAGAACGTGAGTGTAAAGTTTATTGAAGGCGTAGGTGAAGATGACGCACGGTCTTTCCCAGGAAACAGAGGTTTTCCCTCGAGCATCTCGGCAAAAATGCACCCCGTGCTCCAGATGTCCACCGCAACGTCATACTTCTGCCAGGTGAGCATGATTTCAGGCGCTCGGTAGTATCTCGTTGACACGTAGCCCGTCATCTGTGGGTCCTGGATTCGCGCCAGCCCAAAGTCGCAGATCTGGGTGGGTACATAACATCAGTACGCATCAGGCACGCGAGGTGGGTGACACACTCTCAGATCGCAGTTTTCGTTTACGAGGATGTTGCTGGGTTTCTGCGCGGGTTATAGTCGCAAGCGTTAAGCAGGGATGAAGAATGGAAACGCACAAGATCTCTGTGCACCACGCCTGCCGAGTGCACATACTTCAGACCCCGCTACTCTCGCACGATATGTTAAAAGGATGCCCGTCGCAAGGTGCGAGCCAACCCACCAGGATTTGATAAAGAAAATACTGGATGAACTGCTTTTCCAGTGGTCGTGATGTGAGCAGACGATGGAGATCCGTTCCAAGGAGTTCTGTAACAAAGTACCTGTCCACGCGTATGTCAGTTAGACAGGGTGTGGTAGTGTAATGAATGGAAACCGGACGAACATGTCTTCTAGGGGCGAAATGAAGACGTCGCTGAGACTGATGATCTGTGGCCGAGCGCTGGTCGTTAGAAGGGAGGCGCAAAATCGCCAACGAGTCGTTGGTACACGCACATTTTCGTGCTGGATGTGCTTGAGCAGTTTCAGCTCGCGATAAGTGCGTTTGCTCAACACGGGCGTGCTGAAGGGCTTCATGATCTTCTTGATCGCGACGCTGGCGCCGTTGAGCTGATCCTTCGCAGAACTGCGCCAATCGCAGTGATTACTTCAGAAATCTGTTCCCCTTGACGGCAGAAAAGCATTCCACCCACCATACCAGACCAAAGGCACCTGGAGAGCGACATCACAACACGGTGAGCACGAAGGGTCGTGGAAAGGAGAACAAGTTGGGGCCTACCCATTCCAACGGGCTGAAGATCCACATAACGAGTAGTCACCTATCAGGGTAGATTCGTAAGCTGGTTGCTCCACGAAGCGATGGTGTGGCAAATGTGCTCCTCTGACCTCGAAGGAAGTACCAAAGATGCTGAGTTTGACGAAAGACATAGTGGGGTGGCGTGCAGAACGGAAATGGATATGTGGGGGTGGCGTAGATGACCGGGGGTGCGCGGGGCGGTGGGCGCTGTGAAAGGGCGAGGAGAGGTGTTGTGCTCAGAATGCCTTGCTTTTGAGGCGATTTGAACTGATCCGGCGGCCTGATTCTGTCACACGTCCATCTACGTCATTTACCCCCCTTTGAGAAAGTTTAAATTCCTCCTTGCTACCCATCCGATACCCAGGTGAGCGTATCGGCATGCTATCAACAGGAAACAGCGTCCGCAGTATCCACTCGACCGTTTCCCAAGGTTCTTTGGCAAGGCTTATGGGTTTCTTTTCAGGCTCTGCCAATGGCCCCGCCTCCCATCGAAAGCGACTCGCGGCCGCTTCAGTTGGGTGAATCGCCAGCCTCCCTGCGACCAGAGTTGGAGAGTATTCAGTGCGGAAGGAAACCTGCCTCGTATTTGACCTTCTTATGACGAAGCCCGTATTTACCTCGGACGGGGTCGAATTCGCGCACGAGGTCTGTCTCGATCGTCTTTCTTCAGGCAACAGCAACGATTGTCCTTTCAAGTTGCATCAGTCATCGAAGAAATTGTCCCCAAGCGTAAGCAAAGTCGTTGCCAAAGCTGACATGCTGACCCGACGCAGGTCCAACCAAGAGTGGAATGAAGAAAATGGGTCTGGTGGTGATGTTACGTCTCCCTCACACGTATACGTCGGGATGGTCGCCGAGTTCGAACTCCTTAAGTGGCCCAAGTCCACACCCGAGAATTTCAACCCCGTGTTCTATGAGGCATTTCATCAGCCCGCCTGGTATTTAGCGGGTTGCCAATTCATGTGTGAGTTTCATCCCCCTAGTGGATGAGATCACTATGCTGACTCAGAGCCGTGCACTAGGCGGGACGCGACTCGCCATGGCCGTTATCAACACATGCTTCATAAAACTCTTTCTCCTGAGCGAGGATACGCTCGTTGTAGAAGTCCCGGGGCATTTGGCTAACGCGGCAAGGTAGCTTCCTATCTCGACTTCTAGGACCTGGAGAAGTGGACCGACTTTTGGATGGCCACGGCCCACGACTACTTCCCGCAAGGCGTCGTAGATACCGAAGCGTTTAATATCTTCTGGGAGACTGTGGCCCAGTGTTACTACCTCGCTGCGATGAGCAACACAAAACTATGGGGACCTAAGCCTCTAGAAGCGACCCTCCACCTCATGCCCCTCGTAACACCTCCCCTACGAAGAAAAGATCACCCCGTTCCTCACGTAAAAGAAAACGACCGCCCTCCGGCCCACCTCCTGGTAGCCCATCAGCCAAGCGAAAACGAGCCTCGTCTGCACCACCAACAACCGCCAAGTGTGTCGACCAATAGGACCCCCGGCTGCCTCCCGCACCACTACCCAACGACTCAGCTGACCCCGCCATCGCGCACTGGTTCGTGCCCGTCTGTGCCCGTGTCCCGACCACTACGCCCCCGCGAATCCCCCACCACCGCGAGTTGGCAGTGGATTTGGGCCATCCGACGATTACCCACCCAACTCGGAGATGGAGATGCCTATTCCATGTGGATGTGGCCGTGTTCAGCCAGCATATTACTAGGGTTTTGATGTACGCCCCGAAGGATAGTCGCCGCTGGTTGTGCCGCTCCTCTACTTAGTTTCGTATGAGGGGCCTGTAGCGCCCTAGTGTTGTAAGCCTGACTACCTTCTGGCGTCTACTAACTTGCTCTCAACTCTCATATGTCGTTGTGCAGGCAACTGGGAAATGTTATTTTCAAACTTCTTCGAATCTCCAATTCAATTCAATGGTGATCGGCCCGCTCTTGAACTCAGCCAACTGAAATTACGTGGGCCACCCTGTCGCCTGCATAAGTACGATCAAATTAAGATCAGTAGGTGTTGCTCTCTTTTTCGTCACAGTCGAACAACTTGACGCACGGTGAAGCAACTGGATAGGACCAAATGCAACCAAACGACGCGTTGCCTATTTTTGGATCGTGAGAATTGATCCGACTGAGCAACAAAAAGGCGGCATTCGGATTTATACCCTTACCGATTCCCCTCATCATGTCCATCCTCGCAGCCGCCTCCCGTTCCTTCGTGGGTTCAGAATCAACCGACCCCATTGTGAGTTGCTGACTGCTCTTTCTTGCTCAGGCCGCGGGCACCCGCAGATTTGCTTCATCCTCGGCCGCTGCGCCAAAGAAGCCATCCAATCTCCCGTTTGCTTTGTTGGGGGCAGGTGTCGCCGGCCTGGGCGGATACTTCTTTGTAGACTACACTACTAAGACTGCTCCCAAGCAGGAGAAGAGCCCTCTCGACCCAGAGAACTTCATTGACTTCAAGCTCAAGAAGATCGTGCCCTACAACCACAACACCTCAGAGTACGTGCTATACCCCCTGTATTGCGTGATATTCCCTCACTGGCCTCAATTATTGTAGATTTATCTTTGAGCTCCCCAATAACAATGCGTCGCTCCTGCCTGTCGCGTCATGCCTGGTCGTGAAAGCGTCCAACCCAGAGGCGCTCAAGGACGACAAGGGCAACCCTATCATCCGCCCGTACACCCCCATCTCCGCACCAGACCAGAAGGGTGAGCTTACGCTCCTCGTCAAGAAGTATGAAGCTGGCAACGCGTCGAAACACATCTTTGGGCTCAAGGTAAGCCAGCGTCCATTTGTCATACTGTATTACGAGGCTTACGAACCTGCTTTGTGTAATAGGAAGGCGAAACTTTGGCGATCAAAGGTCCCATTGTGAAGTTCCCTTATAAGGGTGCGTTCAATGTTCCCATCACGCTCCACGTCATACTGACCTGACCTGACCCTTCTCCCACTCAGCCAACGAATTTGAGAAAGTCGCCCTCATTGGCGGCGGATCCGGAATCACGCCCCTCTACCAAGTCCTCACGCACGCGCTCGCCGACAACTCCAACAAGACCAAATTCAAGCTCCTCTTCTCCAACGTCACGGAAGCCGACATCCTCCTGCGCCCTGAGCTCGATGCCCTCGCGAAGAAGTACCCCGATACCCTCGAGGTGGTCTACTACCTTGACAAACCAAGCGAGAAGTGGACTGGCCCAACTGGATTCATCAACAAGGACGTGGTGGTGAAGCACGTCGCACCCGCATCCCTCGGCGAGAAGGTCAAGGTATTCGTTTGTGGCCCGCCTGGCCAGGTTGCGGCGCTTGCGGGTAAGAAGGATGGGTTCCAGCAGGGAGAGATTGGCGGTGTGCTCAAGGAGCTCGGATATACCGCGGAGCAGGTTTGTTCTGTTTGTGTCGTTTATTCAAGCCCGCATGGCTGAGAATTTGTTTTGCAGGTCTTCAAGTTCTAGTGTAGTCTTTATGGCGTAGAACTGGAATAAATGTGGATGGAAAGTAAAGGCACCCTCAGGGTGATAGCTCTGTACTTTTGTCAGACTCAGAAGTTAGATAGGATGTGAAAACTCGTTCGTGATTCTCAACCGCAAATCTCCCCATATATACTATGTGCTTGTATTACTAAATTGAAGTATGTATGTACAGGACAATTTTTAGTTCTTTGACGAGTCGTTGATATGAGCCCGATACATACGTGATTGCATGAATCTAATCTAATCTACACGAATGTGTTTCGCCTTCCACCAGCACAAAGCCTTTCATTTTTCACGGACCCCGCTCGACACCTAAGGCCTATTCTCTTGATACGAACCGCATTTTACTACGACACGAACGACTACGGACATGAATGCGACGTCTTGATCACTCCTCGGCCTCTCTTCTCTTTCTCTGAGAGCCTTTTGTTCTTCTCAATTCTCGCAGACTCTTACGTCCCCACAGTATCCATGAAACCAGTGGATAGTGGTCCTCTTACTAGTGAACCATGCTGCAGAATGAATGACTTAGACCTTGCCACAATTATCACAACAAGGTCTGGACATACTTCCATGGCACATCACAATCAGGGAGTCGAACAATAGCTGGCTTTCGAAAAGTTAACGTCCACCTTCTACTGTTTACCATTACGTCATGCCCTGAGGCGGAGACGAACTGACAATAGAGACTCGCGCGGCATCGCTCACGAGGATACACGTCGACGTGCCACAGCCGCGATGCGTCAAGTATATATATGATATTCTAACCTTGCCGTCGATCCACCTCAAGATGACCATACCACAAGTACCCTCACGCGTGCGCCGACTTGTTTTTCTTTCTGATGGGCGCCGACTTACATTTCTTTTAGCTATCACAGGCCAACAACTCAATCGACACCGCAAGTTCTCAGATGCAAGAAATTCTTCGGGAAAACTGTCCGTAATTACCCCAGCTCTTCCTCTATTCTTCTCTCTGATGATAACGTCATCTTTAGCTGGTCAAGGGCCACTTCAGCGCTTGAGATTCTAGAAACCCTGATTTAGCGGCAGAAAAGATACTAGACCACGGTGACGGTCATGAACAAGAAAAATCACTTGCACCGATCCATCGCCTTCCACCAGAAATTTTGTGTGAAATCTTCATCGCGTGTCTTCCCGAACTCTGGATGTCCCACAATGACCACTTATGCTACTGTGCCAGGTGTGCGGTCATTGGAGGGACAGTGCCTTATCGCTGCCTATGCTCTGGTCGACATTTAGTCCTCCCATGGTAATCAGCATTACTTTCGCCGACTTCGCCTTGTTGAAGCTTTGGATCGAAAGCTCTCGCGGTCTCCCTCTCACTCTTGAGTCTTATCCGAAACCGGGCCCCGGATTCGAGTTTATGGCGGATTTATTCTTCGCTCAGGTTCACAATTGGTGACATGTAACGATTGCTTTGAGCTCTGAGTTAACAGCCAGACTTCTCGAAATCGATCCTAGCAATGCCTCACTGTTGGAATCCATCGAACCCTGCTTCGACGATAATTACACCGCTCTGGTTGGCAACGAAGAAATCACCCATTTTTTGACAATGCCCCCAAAACTTCGCCACCTGGAGTGGGCTTTCCCACTTCCCGGCAATCTATTCGACTTCAAAGGGCCAAACCTGGCGCACCTCGTTATCCCCTCTAGCATACATATTTTCTCGGGAGCATGCATCACTTTGCTTTCGCAGTGTCCGCGCCTCAAGACAGTCCACCTAGGCGGTTATGAACCTTCTCGTGAAAATCTCTCGCTCCATCCTACAGTCAACCTTCCCCATCTTCATATGTTGAAAATACGATGGGGACGACAACCCGAGCAGCTCCTAGATCACATCACCGCCTCCGTTTTGCGCATCCTCGAAATTTTCGCACCTCTATTCAACGACTTGACGAACGATCAAACTGCAACATATATGGATTGTCTATCTGGGGCTTCTTATCAGAGGACGATGTCCTCTTTTATTTCAAGTCGATGTCCTCTTTTATTTCAAGTCATTGTGTCTGCAATCACTTCGCGCGCTTGTCCTTCATAAGGGTACAACAGATGTAATGGCAGCCGTCTTGACGTGGAATATGGATGCTCTTAATCAGAACCGGCAATTTCTTTCTCATTTGAAGCACCTTAGACTTACCAATTGCAATACGCGGGATAGCGCTACCTCACAAATGGTTTCCTGTTGGCGTCCCACAGAGCACACGGAGGATTCTTGGCCGGCATCGTTGCAATCTGGGTACATTTCGTACGCAAGGGGTGTTGCAGATTTTTCCTTAGATCAGTCCACTTTTCTGGCACTTGCTGCAAATGGGTTGCAAGTCGCAAGTGTTTTCTCTCAGCCCCACACTACTTGATATTCACCTGATTACATACCTTAATTTGAGTGACCAAGGCAAAGAGATGTGAGGTAGGGTGAGGCGGGGGAAGACAGGCCAAACAAATGAGTCCGGAAGTTCTCAATTCCGACGCCACGAAGGGGCCGAACTCAAGCTAGCAACGAGGGATTGTGAAAGAAACGACTAGTAAGTAGGTAGAATGGAAATAGGGATGGCGGGCGGGGATGCTTGACGGTGGCGACTCCGCGACGTAAACTTATCCGGGTATTCATGGCGGTGGGGGGCCTGTGACATGAGAATAAATATTCATTGTAGGTGAAAGGCGCTGTGTGTGGGGTTGGTGAAGGCAAACAGGAAGGTGGAGAGGTGGTAGATTAGATTAAGATTAGATGAAGGACACGCTTGATCCTGCGCTGTCGCCTCTCGAAGACGAATTCTACCACGAACGAGTCAACGACGACGGGGGTACGAATACGACATTATAGCTTTGTGCTCGACGCTGGATCCTTCTCTTTTATGAAACTCGCTGTCTTCACTTGAACCTTTGCTCCCTTCCGGTATCCCTCAAGTGCGCACAATAGCATAGGCCAGTGGACTAGATTTTTACTACTTAGTTGACCCTGTGAATGACTCAGGTTTCGCCGCATTTATCACAATAAGGTCTCGACATACTTCCATAGCGCATCACAATTAGGGAATCGAACAATAGGCTTTCAACATTTCAACATGCACGTTCAACATTTACCGAGTCATGAGGACGAACTTGCACGGCATCGCTCCCCAGGATACAGGCCAATCACGGAAGCGATGCGTCGAATATATATATTGTAACAAGATG
>JABCKV010000110.1:0-40624 GCA_018282005.1 Asterophora parasitica
ATAACTTTCTTTGGTGCCGATTTTTGAGAAGAGGAGTGTATCACTTCAAACCATGTTCTGGGGGTATTTGCAGCATGCATATTATGAGATCAAGGACGAAGGACAAAATTCCACTCCAAAGACTTTCCAGTTTTAGTATTCAAGTACCCGATCCAATGTTGACTTCACGGTTTCTGTGCCTGTACAAGAGTGTCGCAGAGAGCACTGCGAAAGCCCAATCATCTCGCTGACTAAGCTGCTTTATCGACGTCGAACTCCCCCTAAACCTTGCCCATCCGACGTGTAGCGCTTGTAAACTGCATCTTGCATTTGCCAAAGCGACAGAACATCAGCAACTTGTGCCAAATTCATGAGCAGGAGCGAGTACTGCCAGAGATAAGATCAGGTTTCGGAGGCAAGTCCTAATCAGGAAGGTCCAGTTTTTCGGTCACACTTTCTTCGCAGGCACAGTGACATTGCGCGCTACCATTGTTATTCCCAGAGGTTAATATCACGTGATGTTCTCGTGTCGAACACGCTCGTCGTACTCTCAGACTTTGAACGTTCCCCTCACCCCAACTGCGCTCAAAGCCTAACGATCGGTTTCGACAGCTCACTCTCCACACAAATGTCGCGAATGACCTCAGCTCAGGTCATTGCGGTCGGGGAATATCTTGAACCGAACTTCGATCCCGCTTCACTGACAGTCTCGCAACTCCTCGGCGTCCTGGTTTACCATAACGTCAAATATCCTACTCCGTACTCGAAACCTAAGCTTGTGGCGGTTTTCAACGATGAAATCAAGGCGAAGGCCGCCAAACTAAAGAAAGAAAGGATCAAGAAAGAAAATAGCATCGCAAGTGATGACGGAATAATGGACGGAGCTACAGGCCAACCCTTACGAAAGGTGAGATAATCTTATCCATCCTTACTTTCTCATGGCTGAATGACAGTAGGAGCCTGTTGCGCGTAGGGCATCTAGGCGTCTTTCTCGCGCACCGACGCAGGACGAAGATGAGGAGGCACCCGTACCTCGTCCAGAACCTGTCCGTACACTCGCTCTACTGCCTATCTCCACTTCGCTTACAGTAACCTAGCCTAAACGCCGCCGATCGTCTGCCCAACCAACGCTGAGTGGACCATCATCTCGCAAGCCCGCTGCACAGCCCACGTTGGTTGAAGAGAGCGAACCAGAGGAAGAGTTGCCGATCAAGAAAGTTGGAAGAAGCAAGAAAACGGTTAGATTTCCTCATTAACCATCCCTGTCTCTGTCCTATTTACAACAACACTTCTCTCTGTCGTGATTTAGTCTGAACCAGCTGGTGCCCATGGACGCCGCGTCTCAAATACGGTGCGTGCTTTGAAAGGCCCGACTATCGCGGTAACCAACGTCTTCAACAGGCCGCAGAGGACAGTGGTTGGGAAGACAATAACATTTTCCAGTCTGGTGCGGAGTCGTCTTCTCCTGTGAGGCCTTCTCCAGTACGACCGAAGGCAGCACCACGGAAATCGCGAAAATCATCCTCAGCACCACCACAAATCTTGTTCAGCTCCCCTCCTCGGTTGCCTAGCTCTCCATATAACCCCCATGCCGACTTTGAGCCCCGACTATCTGCGATTCCTGTCATGGACCGGTCACGCGCCAGTGTAACTACTGCGCGTACGCCGCTCAATGCACCTCAGCCGAAACTGGAGCAAAATGACGATGAACTAGACCTTATTTCAGAGCAGCATCCTACCCATGATATACAAGAGGCCGCGAAGGAAGGCTTGGAGGACCTTGTTCACGATGATGATGCTGATCAGAATCCGAAAGAGGGGTCTACATGTACAGAATCCGAGGCCGCAGATGAACAGACGATAATTGCTGCACGCCGAAGCTTGCGTTCAGGATTCGGCACTTTTGCCCTTCGCTTCTTGTACATCGTACTCGGAGTCGCTGCTTCCTATGCCGTGTTCACCTTCAAGCAGGAGTCTTCCTCTATCGGCTATTGCGACACAGGAAAGAATACCAACAATGTACTGGAGCATCTGAAAACACGTCGGGTGGCCATAGAAGAGTGCAACAGGGAAAACAGAACTCTTCTTTACTCTTGGGAGCAAGACGCCCAGGATTCGGCGCCTTGTCCTTTACCCCCCTTGGTTCCCTGGGCTCATCCGGAGACGTGCACGCCGTGCCCTGAACATGGCAGCTGTACGCGCGAAAGCGTCACATGCGACCACGGCTACCTCCTGCGACCACATCCCCTTCTTTTCTTGCTTCCGCCCTCGTCGTCGCCTCGCACAACCGCCCTTTCTCTCTCTTCACCGCCAGTCGACCTCATTTGGAAAGTGCTGTCAGAAGCCCTGGATGGCCTTCCTGGTCTGGCAAGTGTGGCTCTTCCTCCGAGATGTGTCGAAGACCCCGAAAGAAAGAGACACATTGGGGCTCTTGGAAAAGCGATTGAAAAAATGCTCGGCCAAGAAAGGGGACGACGCTTGTGTACCGGTGGCAAAGTCCTGGAAGAACCTGTCAAGGACGCTGATGGTGGAGAAGCTAAGCGATGGGGTGTTGACTTGGAAAGTTTGAGGGAGGTCATGACAAAGAAGACACCGGTATGTGGTTCTCGACATCTCTTAGGTTGACTCTGATCTCCTTTTTTACAGCCTCATCTTCTGCGGGCCTTCGATGACACGTTCAACGAAGCAATCCAGCAGCTGATCCAATGGGGCGGTGTCATCATTGGCGAGGATCGCACGTAAGAACACCCTTTTTTCTTTGCGGGCTCGTGACTGATGATTTTGCAGGCATCGCTACGTCGCGCACAAATCGGCTGACTTGACGTGGGATTGCGTCGTGACCGTTAAAGCTAGGGACATCTGGGCAGAATGGCGAACCACTGTCTTTGGTATGACATTGATACCATCCACTATCTCTTGGGCCTGGACTAATTTACCTTCCAGGCATAGCTGCTGTGATACTCAGCTTATTATTCGGGCGCGCCCGCAACGCACAGAAGCGCGTGGAAAGCAAACGGGTTGCAGACCTGGTACAGATTGCCCTTGATACTCTGCGCAATCAAGAACTGGCCCACCACACGGATCCTGCCACGGCTCCGCAGCCATATTTATCATCACTTCAACTTCGGGATCTTATTCTTCAGGACGAACACTCCGTCACATCCCGAAGCAGACTGTGGGACCAGGTCGAGCGGGTGGTCGAAGGAAATGCAAATGTCAGAGCCAATCTCCAGGAAATCCACGGCGGTGATGAGATGAGAGTTTGGCGATGGGTGGGAAGTGCTGGTCGTGGGACCGGCATACGCAATCAGGCGCAACATGATCAAAGCGTCGAAGCATGATCAATATGTCGGGCGCCCGCATTTCAAGCAGTCGTATCTATTTGATGTCTGACGCTTATTCTCTATCAAGTGCTCAGCGGCGTGTATACGACAGAACAACAGAAATATGTTTTCCACCACTATGTGTATGGCTGTCCAAGTCAAGTGCCAAAGTGTTTCCGTACATGGCCAGGGCCGCATCTGGTGCGAATCAGATGGATGTCAGGAGTCAGGTGGGTTTTGTACATCCAAATAAGTACTTATACCCAAGTGATATTGATATTTACCGACAATCAGACGGACGCTAGGGTATGAGAAGTCGACGGAAAAGGAGAAAAATCTCTCGAGGAGCCGTCGGACTGTACTTATGGCGTTGTGGAGGTCGACCTTCTGATTAAGTGCTCAAGATCCCGGTGGGCATTCCCTCCTGGATCTTCTCAATCAAAGCTCTCTTCATGAACTGCTCTTCTGCCAGTAGCCGCGTACTCTAAGGGTATAGCGTCATTGGGTACAAACAGAGACTTCTAGAAATTGATACGCACCCTCAAAAACCTCTCCAGATCAATGCGTCCGGAGTTTAATGCCCGATGAAGATGGTAAATGGTGTCTTCAATCGCACTGTCTTCCGCGACCAGGGTTATGAGCCTAAAGTTCGGGGTCAGCGATGTGTGAGAGAAAGTGTACGGTGGGTATCGCACTGATTGTGGACTATGGTGGTGGAACAAATTAGTTCATCGACCTCGGGATCTCCCTTCCTGCGAAGTTCCGCGATGTTGATTTCCCCCTGTTGTACACTGCGCTTCATCCGACCAGCTACGTTGCAACATACGTCCCGCACAGCCTCCAGACGCGCCATCTCATCACGGATAGCAGGTTCGCCAGCGAGAAGATCCGTCTGGTGAGCGCGCAGGCGCTCGGCATCGAGAACGAGTGCCTGAGACAATGAACTAAGCTCTGATGTCACTTTGTGATATACTTTTTCATGGAGATGAAGTAGCTCCGGGTTGGGTGGGCGCGGAGGCGGCGCAAACGTAACGGGGGGTATCTGAGCTTCCGGAGCATCTTCGTCAAGGAGGTTTACGGTGGCTGTCCGGGGTTGTTGGGGGGCCGGGCGGTCCGAGGAAGGTTGAAACGGAGCTTGATTAGTTGATGTGGCTATTGAAGACGGCGGCGGAGGGCGAGGAGGGGCAGGGGTGCTTGCTGGAAGAGATACTGGGCTTGCAGAACTAAAAGCATGTGCTTGGGCATCCTGGTGAGAGGAGTATGATAGAATTCTGGCAGCGGGAATGGCGTAACTCGGCGGTATCGGGGGTGCCGCATAGGAAGTTCTATACTGGGGTGGCAAAGCGTCTACAGGAGGACGGGGAGGTGGAGAAGGCTCCGATACTGATCCAGGAGTGCCCGGGCTTGCCTGTACCTCGGAACGTTGAGCCTGTGATATAGGGAACGGAGGCAGCTGAAACATACACTTTGAATGGGCGGGGATGTCGTGACTATCTGAGGTTGGTGGGTGCCTGGGCTGGAGTAAACAGACGCCGCCGGCTTAGGAGGGACGGCGGGCCGATCGGGAGTCATCTGCCGCACTTGGGGCGAGGGTGAGTGAGTGAGTTGCGCGGACGGTATCGGAGGTGGAGGTCTTCCTCGAAGGTCGTTACTCGGTCGAGGCGATGTGGGTGCGGTAGCATGTGCTGGCGGCTTAGCGTACACAGGGGGCTCTCGAGAGAACTGATGTTGCATTGCCTCCAGCAATGCTAACAGACTGCATCCCTAGAGAGACATAAGCATCGATCGGACGCGGTGTGGCGCTACATACCTCGCTCTTGCGCTCCCAATGTTGTAAAAACTCGACTGAGCATCTTCCGCTGACATCGATGTATTTTCCTGCTTTCACAAGCATGTCGTTGGTCGGCACGACGTAGGCAATGGGAGGCTCCCTGGGATAGTCCCGGGTGACCCAAGCAGCGATCGGGATGTTGTAGGATGCGCCACGGAAGGAGATGGGGAGGAGACCATGAACACAGAGCAGCAACTGAGTGCGACCATCGTCGTAAGCTGGACGAAGATCAGACCGGATTTGAATGTCTTGTGGAAAATCACTGAACTGTAGACATCTGACTTGGGACGAAGAGTGGGGAACCGTGTGAGGACGGAGTCGACGTCAATATAAACGCGATCGCGGTTGGCGTAGGGCTGGACGTTGTGGCGCAGCCATTTCTGCGTCAATGATTCTGTAGAACTCATTCAAGAGCGTGGTGAGTGATTCCGTTAGATAAGCAGGGAGGTAGGTGCCCTCATGGCCGGATATGGAGCAATCTCGATCTGACAGTACTGGGGTCCTGCCTTCCGGATTGGGCAGTCCCCCAATCTGCTTCCGTCAGATCTCGTGCGACAATAAGATCGGCCGTTCGTGTGGCCGGCATTGTCCCCTCGAGTCATCTGCTCAAATGGGTAGGTACAAAGGAGGCATTGAAACTCTGAGGTGCTGTGGCCCTCGCTCTGTCTTGGGCGGCGTCGTTTCTGCTGCGTCCATGCTACGGAAGAGGTCTGCGTGCCACCTTTGAGCCACCGCCGTGTTGTTCTTCTCAGCGTGGCCGATCTGACGGAGGCTA
Organism: Asterophora parasitica; assembly: GCA_018282005.1. Lineage (NCBI taxonomy): Eukaryota > Fungi > Basidiomycota > Agaricomycetes > Agaricales > Lyophyllaceae > Asterophora > Asterophora parasitica. The sequence goes on from JABCKV010000110.1 coordinate 5,909, forward strand.
ATTGCAAGTCAATTGTACCATCTCCCACCAGACGGTCCCCTCCTTCCTAATCCGTCCCGGATCTCGGATCTTGGTATACCCGTCGCCTCAGCATCATGCTCTGGACATTCCCCTTTCTGAACCGACCATATAGTTCCGGAAGACTTTTTCATGTATATAAGCCCCCGCCTTCGCTTTGTTTCTGCCCTTTCGCCCTGTGGGTCTCCTTCGACATGTCTTCCTCCTCCTCCAGGCATAAGAAACTAGATGCATCCAGTGCTCTCACACCCCAACGAAAGCACCGCAAGCTCCTGAAAGACGGAAGTGGAACAGAAGTCTGGCCTGAAAGTATCGAGAGCATCTTCGTCAAAGGTTCGTGTCAGTTTTCGTCCTTGAAATCAGACCGTTCACCACATTCCAGGTCTCCATGAATACTGGGAATCGCCTTGGGCCACATATGCTCAGTCCCGCGGCCGCAGCCGTTGGCGGAATCAGTTCTTGGTCGACTATCTACAGAAAGCCGGTATCAACAGGTCAAAGAAACAAGTCGCGAGCCACATTCAAGTCTTGAGGAATATGTGGAAGGGCGAGCCAGGTCCGTCGCGTCGCCTTGTCATTGTCATTCAATCTAATGGTCTCTTTGATCAGAATTTTATCTCGTGTCTGGTGGGGAAGAACCTCTCGTGGACAGCCCCGTCAAACTCGAGGATCGTTCTTTGATATCGTTTGACTTTGACGACACCGATGGCAATTCCTCCAGTTCCGCCTCCCCCGATTTCTCTCCTCCCGAGTTTCAAAGCGAATTCCCCCCAACTCCTGGATTATTTACCAGTGGCCATGACCTTAGCTCTTACACAGCTCTGTCAAAAGGCTCATCTTGCGCCTCACCCCATTCTCGCGACACCATCTGTACGACGTCCATGCCAAGCTCGCTTTCACGATATCCTGTTGATATGGCTGTTCACCACTCTCACGAAGAACTACCCGTCCGACATGCCTACTATTCTCTGGGCGCATATCCGTCTAACTACGGACACGATGCACGTCCCACCAACCACTATCCTATATCACGCACAAATACATTTCTCTCTCACTCTCCCTCGCCCAATCGAGCCACAGCTATCTGTTTGTTGGCAGACGGCATGTCGCCTCTCTCCATCAATCTTGATGCGCTGACGTTGTCTGCGCAGTTAGCGTCAACAGCGCTCACGCTCAAGATACGCCTATACGTCACTCCTGTGGATGACATCCGCAGTTCATCGTCGTTACACGGCTTTTTCGCCACCGTCTCACTCTCACGATTGTGGGCCACATCTGGAAAATGTCTCACCAGTGTATACACAAACAGCCTTTGCGTTTCAGAGGAGGTCGGACCGCTCGAAGTGTCCGACATCGAAGTGGGCACCGTGAATGCCATGTTACCAGAGTCTTCGCTTAACCGATGCCGGTGGTTCGATGCCTGTGAGTTGCTCTTCTTCATGTTGATAATACACTGTTCTGAGCGCATCTATCTAGCCGTTACAACCAGTCTTACTCAGGAAATCGTCGTCGACGGCGAGCCGCTAGTTTATCTTATTTACGACCTCGATCACAGTCGCGGAAACGTATTGCCGTCCGCTGAACTTATGGGCTATCAAAATCGAAAGGTTGCCTGGAAAAAATCTCCCCACATAGAACCCGCTTCTCCCCACTCCCCGCACCCGCCACTCTACTCCGGCTACCCGATTCAATCAAGTCCGCCCTCACGACAACCACCGCTTTCGTCCGCGCTGATGCCCACTAATACCCGACATGAGCACTCCATGTCATTTTGATTTGTACTCCCTTCTGGTTAGGGGGTTGTATATGCGCTCCGCACTTTTGAGCTTGGAACAATGTACACCGAATCACCATCCGGAGGTCCTTGACGAGCCGACAGACTGCCTGAATAATTGTCCTAGTAGCTTTTGTATATTCACAAGTCGAACTGTGTAGCCAAAATAATTGTTGTAACACCTAGGAATATGATTTACTGCCTCCCTTACGAGCGAGTGGTGTTTAGAATCTTCCCAGCCTCTTCCCGAACTTTAGCGTCCCAATGATTGGTGCGTAACGCATGAAGTTCCCAGAACGATGTTCCAAACGGGTGGGAGAGCTGCGGATCGTCGATGTCTGGTCGATATATACCGTCGAAGGTTCGGTCCTCAGTGGACAGAAGAGCTTCTAGTTTCGGATCTTTTGCAATGAGCCCGCCGACACAATCAAGCGCGCGGAGAGTGGTAGCAGGCGGCCAGTGGAGGGATGCGCTCAGAAGGCGTTTGGCAAACGCTGCGGAACGCCCAGGAGGTGCTGCTGCACCAAAGGAACGCGGTGAGAACACCATGTGCAAAGCGCGGAATAGCATATCGGCTACGGAGTGTGTTTTCACTGGCCGCACCTCGGAGGCGAAGGCAGGCTTTGGAGCAACATCGATGTCGACCATGAGACTGAGCGGAAGGATTATCGCGTACAAACACGAAATAAAATCGCTGAGATCGATATTCAGGGCCTCCCCTATGATTGGGGGTGAGCAAGACAAAAGATGGAGAAGGGGTGAGCAGACATGCCTTGCCCTGATAGAAGCTCAAAGGCGGTGACAATGCACAACAGACGGTGACGTACGTCGTCAGCAGATTTATTTACAGCATCGGCGTCATCATCATCGCTATCGGATTCCCGCGAAATCAATCCCTTGAGAACCTTCATTAGGTCTTTGAAAAAGTCAATGTTGACGAGGTGCGCAAATTTAGAGATTCCGTGGAGAGCGGCGGGGAGGAGGGGCGTGGGTCGCGGATTTTTAATAATCCGGAAGTAGAGAACGAACAGAAGCTTCAGCGTCTCGGTTTGCTAAAAGTACAAGGCATTCAGAATTATTTTCGACGATGAAATGTTCTCTCCCCACCGTAGCTGCTCGCTCCTCCTTGTCAACCTCAGCTTCTGCTTCGCGGAATTCCTTATCGATGTCCTTCTTTTCCCGCAACGCTTTCTTCGCTTTTTTGCTCAAGTGAGGAAGTTCGCTACTTTTTCCCTTGGCTCTCCGCGCAGCTGACTTGCTGCTTGACGGTTTCTGCGGCTTGTCTGTCGTCGACTCCGAAGCTCGGACACCAAGCTCTGTCTTCAGTCGCAGGTGAAGGAGACAAGAGAGCACCTCTGGATGTACGTTGAACCGTTTTTCTTTCACCATCCGGTTCAAGAGGCGGACAACCTCCGAGGAAGCGACACCTGTAAGATCTTCACGGAACACACGAATGAGTGTGTTGAGACACAGGTCGGAAGACTAATTCGAGTTAGACGTGGGTCCAAAGCAACAAATAAGGGAAACGTACCGTGTCCCAAGATTTTTTGCTCAGCCGAGCAACGAGGCAACTCATGAGATTCACTCGGAAATTGAAGTGCGTCGCTTCGGTCAACAAAGTACACATGCTTTTGAGAGCAATATCGGCGAGGTCACTGCGAGCTATGAAGTTCGTTGAGTTACGTTTAAGAACTACCAAAAAAATAATACCTTTGAGCTCAGTTTCTAGCGATCGCAGATAATTTTGGTAGACAACCACCAGGCCTTGCTCCCAGTCTCGCGTCCGGGCTACCATCTGGCTAACCTTCTCCGCTTTTTCTTTGTCGCTCAAAGCCCGAATCCGATATCCGGGGATGATGTCCTTGAAGACTGCCAGCTGGGAGAGGGTAGCCAGTTTTCTGATCATGGGATCGTTTGGCACAGGCTCTGGGTGGCTAGGCGTCGTGATCTCCGTCAATGAGAACGTATGGAGGCGACGCAGAAGCCCCAGCTGATAAGACCTCGTCAGACACAATAAACCTGGTTCAGATAATGGACATACACTATTTTCGGGATCTGCGACGATTTCTTGACATATTCCAGCTATTTGCTCCTTCGCAGCATGGATGCGCGCCGACCTGGATTTGTTTCCAACAACATCAACAATAGCCGGTCGTCCAAAACGAGCTCCAGTGGAGACATCGTCGACCCTTCGCGGTTCCTCTTCTACCTCGGACGCCTCGTCTTCGCTCTCCTCCTCCCGTGCGGCGACGGGGTCGGCCAACACCTTTGTTCCAGTGGATTTAATCCTTCCGTCGGGAAGTTTGATAGGGAGTCCTTTCACGCTTGTGCTTTTCTCCAGTTCCCATGAGGGACGGCGTTTCCGGGGCGCCTTCTCGTAGGACATTTCGACGTCTGAGGCGTCGTCGCCAGAGGAAAGCGCAGAGTCATAGTCGAGCGAACCATTGCCGTCTTCGTCAGTGCCCTCAACAGAGTCCAGTTCGGAATCCCAAACATCCTCATCCTCGTCGTGCGAGTCGATGGAAGGCAAGTCATCGTCTTCTGCAGCCTGCCTGATCGGTTTGTTCAGCGAATGTAATCGTTCAGTCTCCTTTTTGCTCCTGCAAGAGAGTTACATCACTCACACAAACGAGGAGAGTGAATATTCGTACCTAGATATGCCCTTGTGGTCAAGAGCGTTTAGAAAGGATGCCGCGCCGCCGTATTCTTCGAAAACTTCCAGATCTTGGTCAGACAGCTCTAGATCGTCTTCGTCCTCGGGTGTGGGGATGGGTATCGTTCCACGATCGGCTGCTTTCTCCTTCCCTTTCTCCTTTGGCTTGATATTATATTTCTTAGGTTCTTGGGGAGCAGGTTTCGAGGAAAGTTTCCGTTTTTTGGATGGGCACTAGATAGTCATTGGAGACGTTATCATCAGATATAGGACGAAGAGTATACCTGAGGCGTAGGCGCAGCCCGCTTTCCATTTTGCTTGGCTGCCATCAGAGTCGAGCAGCGGACTTGAATGGGAGTAAGTATGTAGTTGTAAGTAAAAATATTGATCGTGTCGGCAATTCACTATCGGCAACTAAACGCCTGGAACGTGACCCAAGACGACCCGCAATGTCGTGATTCTAATTTCTGAATCTGAATCTGAATCTGGCCAGTGACCTTCTTCCTCCTCAAACCCAGACCCTCGCGGCACATACATCTACCTTTCATATCTCAGCGCTCAGCGGCTGACTGATACCTCAGGAACTGGGGCTTTGCTCTCTGATGGACTGACGTCTGATAAGTGATTACGATGGACGATGCACCACCTCCCACTGAACATGTCCTGCGGCCCCACCATGTCGGCCTTCTGACGATCCTCATGCTCGCATTCAAGGAACCAGAATCTAAGACTATTCCTCCACCCTTCCTCCTTCACTTGTATCGAATACTTCTTCATGAAATCTCCGAAGTATGTCCTCCAACTCTCTGGCCGACAAACTCCTGACATCCCGTTCGTTCAAGGTTACTCGACCAATGTTATATCAGGAACTGCTACAGGCTGCATGCGATGGTCCTGCTGGATACTCTGACCTATCTCTCAAAACAGTCATTGCGATCAAAGCCGCTGTGCGAAGGTCATTCAGCCAGACACTTGCTTATGGGTGGTAACAAAATTTCACAAACAGCACACCAATCTCAAGAGCGCCGAGCAAATAACGAACTTTTTTGGAAGTTAGGATGCGCTGCTTTTTTTTCAATTCCATACGAATTGATGACTTCAGGCCTCCCCTCGCTCTTTGTGGAAAAGAGCGAAGATGTCAGTATTACTTACTCCCGCGTCATTTCTCGATTTCTCGCTGAGCTCTCCTACAGGAACCGCCTATTCTTGTAATCATTTGTCTATATTCGCGAATCATCCTTAACGGCCCCGCTACAGATGCGTCGCTCGATATTTGGCTATTTTTGTCGCCGCTGTTTTGTTAGTTTCATAAAACTTTCGTTCTCTGGTGTCGTGAAACTTCAAAAGGACTACCAAGCTTGGTGTCTTGGAGATTTCCACGTTGGTTATGAGTCTGTTGTGAAAGACCAGCTAAACAATTGTACGTGGCGCTTGATTTTCATTCATAGCCGTTTTTCTATGCTGACGCAATGTCCAGCCGATCAACTGATTTTCAAAACACAAGCTGACAAAAAATCGTGGGCTAAGCCCGATGCCTATGAAGCGTACGTGGTTTTCGACCGATGGGGCTGCAGGTATTCAAAGCACATCATTTCAGATGGGAAAAGGGCCGCACCGCTGGTGACGAAAACATTGCCACCGAAAACTTGCGGCGCTTCTTCGAACAACATTTCCACGAGAACAATGACTCGTACGTCCCCTCAATTTGACAGACCTTCCCTCATGTCATTCGAATGATAGAGGTGTTCGACAACATGCGTTGTTGAATTTGGTGCGAATGCACTACCTTCGCAATGAAGTCACGGCCGCACGCAAGGTATTTTTGATGAATTGCATCGGCTGCGGCTCTTCTACTTATCGGCTGCCCAAGCTCTTGATGGAAGCGATCACGGTGGCTCGTACCAGCGGTGATAGAGTAACATTACAACATTGCATCAGGTTGAAATTTCATCGTTCGCTGAGCTCTCGTGGATTCTAACACAGTATCGCAGTATGTTGCATCGACTTCCGCCCATGTTTTCTGGAAGGAAACCTGCTCTCAACGAAATTCAGCCCGACTTGCATCATTTCGAAGTTTTATTCGATGCCAAGAAGCTCATCGACACGCACAATGTAAAATCGACCTATTTTGACCTACGTGATTCTCACCGCCTTCAGGATCAACCTATAAGTGCTGCATTTATCAAAATAGAGCAGGCAGTTGGTATATATGACCATTGGCTGGACGTGCAAGGTGCGCTGTTGGTCGACGAAGATCAGTGGGCCCAACATGCAGTTCAATCGGTTGTATGGGACGCTTCTGGTAAAATTCAGTCACTTCACCCTAAATGTTTACCACTAACTGTCAACAGGCTGCAACCAACTCGCTTCCACTGAGGAATCAATAGTGCTAGCCTTTACCCAGTCGCGTAGCCAGGATCACAATAGGATCACGGTCCTGCTCAACCGAGCGTACAAGGTACTTCTCATGAATGAGAAATCAGCTCGATATACTTCACATCTTCCAACAGCGAGCGAGGCAGGGGGCATATACCGAGGCGCTGACCACGCTGTTGGAGCCTGATGCGTGGCGCGGCCTGTCGATTGACGACTACACAGCCTGGGCCCAGGAAATTTGGCACATTCTTGTGTTGCGCACGACTCGCCGGTGTGTATCCCATTTTTGCCGGTCTCGGTTCCACCTCAAGCATCGTAAAAAAGTGGACAGGATCGCCTGTATCGTGAATATCTTCTGCCACGCCGACCTCCAGGAGACTACAACCCTAGAGACTATGTTCACAATGCAGCGCCAGTATCAGTCGACAAGATACGAGATCCCCTCTACGACGTAATACAGATGCGCGTGCGTAGATCATTCCTCAAGCCGTTGACCACGCCACTAATTCAACATAGCGATGCGACCAAGCCTCCTCCTCGATAGAACAGCTGTTGAGGGCCTTGTGGTATTCAGAGTTCCTGAATCGCCTCAAAGACTATAGAACTGCCATTATCCTGTTAGCCGATGTTGGACTTGAGTTTGCAATGTCAAAAAGGTCGAAAAGAATTTTGGAAGACATTATGCCACAGGCGCGTATCATGCTCAGTGTCGCATTTATTCAGCCACTGATGCTTTAACCCAGTTGATCAACGGCAATGACATCGAACAACGCGCTTTCGCGTGTTATACCCTTGCGCGAAGCATACTGGCGGTCGGTGGTACCACTGGTATGTTTTGAATGAACCACCACGTCAAAGGCCTATTGATAATTCCTCTACACCAGCGTCCTCAGTCAAAGAAGCGCTTTCGTACTTGCTGATAGCTGAGGGAGACTACCAAGCACTTCAGATCACCAGCTCACTGCTGGATCTTCAGTATCTGCTTTCCGTCGTCTACCACAACCTGGGGATGACACGGGAGAGAGATGAAGCGGCCAAACGGCACCTAGAAACCCGGGCGCAGCAGCAGAAATTGGAGGCGAGTGTCACCGACGAGGAGATGCGACAGATCCTTGAGGTTATAGGGTTGGTCGGGGCTGGCCTCGCTGGTAGAACTTGAAGTTCCAACTTCAGGTTGTCGATGTCTGTAGATTAGTCGTCACGTGGCTGGATGTGATCTTTGAGATCAATTCAACCGAGGAGCGCGTTTTCCCATCTCCCAACTTGAACAACGTGCCAATTTGTGCCGTTACCCCACTTAGAGGATGGACGGTCCACCTCCTCAAGAAGAGGACTTCACCCAGATCCCCATCTCCGACCGACTAACACACAAGAACTGGAAAGCTCGCGTCAGCGCCTACGAGGCCCTCGTCAAGGTTTTTCAAACCACCGCCTCCGATACTGATCCCGCGTTCAGACCTTACATTAACAATCCCGATCTCCTCAAAAAGATTGCGACGGACTCGAACGCGGTAGCACAAGAGAAAGGTGTCGAATGCCTTGTGGCATTGGTCAAGTTTGCTGGAGAGACTGCCTCGAAGACGCGCGAGGCCGTGCTACCTGCACTAGTGGATAAGTGTTTTGGCTCTGCAAGGGCAGGGACGAAGGCTCAGGCCCTGGAGCTGACTCTTCAATACGTTGAAGTCGAAAACGGAGGCGCAGGGGTTGTGGTACGTTGAACAGGTGTGCTATTTACGCGCGACGCAAGTCTCATTCTTACTCCTTTCCCAGGCCGACGTGCTAACTGGACTGGCGGCTAAGCAACCCAAGGCGGTGGCTGGGTGCGTCATCGCATTGAAAGAAGTTATCCGGTGAGTAGTTTCACCAGGTTGTCCGATCTCCCGAGAATCGAAACGTCAGGGGTGGAACCGACATCTCTATAATAGCAATGGTCCACTTGACTGACTTTTATTTCCGTTATTCAGTGTTTTCGGTACCCAAAGCACGGCACCACCCCCGATCCTTAAGGCGTTACCCAAGATCTTCGCACACAGCGACAAGACCGTTAGAGCAGAAGGAACAGCGCTCGCGCACGTCCTCTACCAGTATATTGGAGCTGGTATCGAACCATGGTTGGCGGATCTGAAACCCGTGCAGGTGAAAGAGTTGAAAGAAGTGTTCGAGAAGATGGAGACCGAGGGGAATGGGAAGGGCAAGGTCAAGCCAGAGAGGCTTACGCGCCAACAGGCTCGAGAAGCAGAAACGGTTGACGAGGCCGAAGAGCGTGGTGATAGCGATGATGCTGCAAAGGAGGCTGAGGGTATGTACTCCAGTTCTGCAAGAAATTGTTTGCTGACCCTCGCCTTACGCAGAAGTGCTGGATCCACGAGCGTTTGCCGAGCCCGTTGATATCGTCTCCAAGTTATCCTCTACTCTACACACTTCCTTGAAGTCGTCGAAGTGGAAAGAGCGAAAGGAGGCTCTTGACGATCTCTCGACGCTACTACAAGCGACCCCTAGAGTCAAGGATTCTCCAGAGATTGGTGAATTGACGAAAGACCTCGCTGCGCGAGTCTCTGGGGATGCCAACATCATGTGTGTCATTGTGGCAGCGTCTTGTATCGAGGAGCTTGCGAAGGGTCTGATGACTGCCTTCGGGAAGTATCGAGAGGGGGTGGTTCCTCCGATGTTGGCGAGATTGAAGGAGAGGAAAACCAATGTCACGGATGCCATCGGCAGCGCATTGGATGCCGTGTTCGCCACAGTGAGTATTTCTTCAAACGGGTTCGATGAAATAGAAAAATAAAACTCTGCATGGCAGACAACTCTTGCAGATGTGCTACCAGATCTTGAAGTTGAAATGAAATCCAAAAATCCCCAAGTGAAAGAAGGGACGCTCAAATTCCTCGGGAGATGTCTCGCCACATCTCCCGCTCCGATCTCACCACCGCAAGTGAAGCCCGTTGCGGATGCCTTGGCGATCCTGCTTGAAGATGGGTATGAGGGAGCGCGGAATGAGGCGGCAACTTGTTTAGGGACCTTGATGAAGATGGTTGGAGAGCGTCCTCTGAACGCCATCATGGACGGTTTGGCAGACGTGAGGAAGGTGAAGGTCAAGGAAGCGTACGAGAAGGCCACTGTCAAGTGTACGTCTGCGAAGGCCGCTCCAAAAGCTGCTCCCCCCAAACCCGCTGCGCCGCCTCCCAAGGCCGCCGCGCCTCCAAAGCCGGTGAAAAAGGCCCCTGTTGCGAAGATTGAGGACGAGGATGCTCCGGTAGCGAAACCTTCAGTGAAGGCCGCTGTGAGTGGCGCATTTCTTTCGATTTTTGCTTTGGCCGACCTTTTTTCCAGCCGAAAAAGCCTGTCTTAACCAGCGCAACAGCAGCCGTGAAGAAACCAGTTGCCACTGCGCCTTCCAAGTCATCCAAACCTGCCCCATCTGCAGGGCCCGGTGCTCTCGATACCTTTAAATACAAGCATACCCCAGATGATGCTGAAGCCCTCGCTACCGAAAATCTGCCATCGTCCATCATGACTGATCTCGGCGATACAAACTGGAAAACTAGACTGGCCGCGCTTGATGTGTTGACAACCTGGGTGGAGAGCGAGATCGACACACTTGATGCAGAGGTCTTGGTGCGCACATTGGCAAAGAAGTGCTGGGGAGAGAAGAACTTCCAAGTACGTTTTTGAGCTCCAACTTTAGCAGTTTTTTGAACGCTCTTTTTCTCAGGTGTCTACGAAAGTATATGGCATACTTTCTATTCTTGCTGAGAGATGTCCGTCGTTTGGACGCTCCTGTCCTGCGTTAAGCGTAGCTCACCTGGTGGAGAAGCTTGGGGATATGAAGTTAAAGAAGCCTGCGGGTGAAACGATGATCATCTTTGCTGAAAAGACCTCGTTGCAATTCGTCTTGAATCAGGGTATGTCTTTGCTGCTGTTTATCCTCGATTTACAACCTCATCCTATACAGCGTATGAACCCTTATCCAAGCTGAAGGCACCCAAGGTTCTGGCCGACGCAATCACTTGGATAAATACAGCTTTAACAGAATTTGGCATTGGAGGATTAGCGCTTCGAAGCCTCATCGAATCCCTCAAGGCCGCCCTGCAGAACTCCAACGCTGCAGTTCGTACTAGTGCGACAAAAACACTGGTCACAGTGAAGATGTTTGCTGGATCTAGTGGGTTTATGTATATGTCAGAACCACGGTCATTTACTAACACGTCTGAACAGGTATCAAGGATTTCCTAGAGGACTTAAATCCGCAGCTGCTCAACACTATCACGTCTGAGTTTGATAAAGTCGAGGGCACTCCTGCGCCGGAGCCCACCCGCACGTCAGCCGATCTCGCGAACATGGGCCCTTCCGGATCCGGGACAAATGGTGGATCGAAACAAAGCGACCCGTTGGATGACCTATTTCCTCGCGTTGAACTTGACTCACTGATGAAGGGCACAACGATCTTGTCGGATTCTAAGAGCGAGGCGTGGAAGACTAAGAAGGAAGCTCTCGAAAATCTGCAGGCGATTCTTGACCAAGGCAGTAATAAGCGCCTCAAAGGAAACATGGGTACGCGTCTTTAAGCTTTCAATTGGTTATTTGGTACTCATTCTTCCTAGGCGAAATCGGTCAGATTCTGAAAGCCCGAGTCGGGGACACGAACAAAGCTGTCCAGAATTTGGCTTTGGATATCGTCTGCCGCATATCCACGGGGATGGGTAAACCATTCGAGAAGCACGCCCGCCTGTTTGTAGCTCCTCTTTGCGCTGTCTTGGCCGACCAGAAAGCTCCAATCCGCGCCGCTGCTCTTCAGGCTTTGACATCCATCGCGACGGCATGCGAGGGTTTGGATGTCATGGTGCCAGGGATTGCCACGGGCTTGGAGTCGACCAACCCAATGCAAAAGGGGACTCTTGCTAATTGGCTGGCGGATTGGTTCAAAGAACATCCTCCGTCTCTGCCACTAGACCTGAACACATGGGTCCCTCCGATTTTAGCATCACTTGATGACCGCAACGCCGATGTGCGGAAGGGCGCTCAGGCTTTGCTCCCTGCTTTGATCAAATGTGCAGGCTTTGACTACGTGATGGGTCAGACGAGCTCGCTCAAGCCAGCTTCGCGCGCGAGCGCCGCTCCTCTGATACAAGCCGCCCGCCCTGCAGCACCTACACCGGCTCCGGCTGCACCAACTACAAAATCCGCAAAGCTGCCAGCTGCAGCCACGCCTCTCACCGCAGCGAGTCCTCCTCCGGACTCACCGACAACATCTGCGCCGCCTCCGACTAGTACGGGGCTGAAGTTGACTGGCGTTCGGCGGAAGCTACCCCAGGGGAGTACCCGTCCCGATTCACGTCCGGAAACACCAGTCGATGCACCTGCAACGCGTGCGAAGCCAGGCATAGGCGGATTGAAGCGACCTGCGGCCACTGCCGCTCCATCTCCAGGTCCCGCCGCATCGCTGCCGTTCTACTCGTCCAACCTTGATGCAAAAAAGGCTAGATGTGGCAAAGATGCGTCGAAGTGGATCAACGAGGGTGGTCCGACTCGCAAAGACCTTGCCGACCTTCTACAAAATCAAATGGAACCGCACTCTTCGAAGGACCTGGTCGCTCGCTTGTTCAGCCAGGATCACAACGCCGTCAATGACCACATCCATGGCCTTACCACCATGAGCGACTTCTACACCAACGCTCAGAACGCTGACGAGAATGTTGCAGCCGTTTGCCTCGCAAGCCTTGACCTGCCACTCAAATATGCTTCCATAAAGGCTCACGAGCCACAACCCAACTTGATCTCAAAGTGTCTGGATGTCGTGGAAGCTGTTCTAGGCTTCCTACGGAGTGTGAACTACCAGCTCGCAGATGGCGAAGCGCTTTGTTTCATCCCTACCATGGTCTTCAAGGTATTTTTCTCTTGCTCATTCTCATTCCTTCATCATGACCATATTCATAGCTTGGTGATGCTCGGGAACAAGTTCGAGGCCGTGTTCAACAGATTTTCCGATCTCTTCCAAAGGTTTACGCATACAGTCGCGTTTTCCAAATATTATTGGACCATGGCCTCAAGTCCAAGGTATCGAAGACTCGCCAAGGCACCCTCGACGAGATGGCGAGTATACTGAAGAAATCAGGAATGGGGGCATGCGAGCCTGCCAAGGCATTCCCCGTCATTGCCTCGATGCTTGCTGACAAGGACTCTCAAGTTCGGAAGTCAGCCCTTGGTACGCTGAGGTACGAGTGGGTTTTTTACATTGTTCGTCCGCCCTCTGATAAACGGATACATAGTGAAGGGTTTACCCTTGTTGGCGAAAAAGTATGGTCATTGGTTGGTCCACTGCCAGCGAAAGACAAGACTTTGTTGGAAGAACGGTTGCGGCGTGTGCCTGGGCCTAACCCTCAAGAGAAAGAAGTCATCCCTGGTCCTGCACCTGCAGTAGCTCGTCTGGCTGCTCCTGGTGTTAGACCTGCCTCTCCTCTGGCCGTCTCGCGGATCACCGCTCTACCTCGACCGCGCAGCCCTTCTGTCGGGGTTGGACCCTCGCGCCTTGCTCGCCCCTCCTCACCTGCCCGTAGTACACTGCGCTCCGGGTCTCCCACCTCTACCGGTATTCCTCGATCTGAATCACCCGTCCGTCTGTCTCAGTCAGTCACACCAAGCTCTCCGAAAGGCATCGCGCGACCTAAAAGCTTGATGCCTTCAAGGCTTGGCCGTCCTCGACCCGTTTTCTCTCAGCCTCTTGCTTCCACCCCGCGCGAAGAGGCGCTCATGGACGAGCCAGCGCCGTCCAGCAGTCGCAGCGAGGCAGAGTCCATCCCTTCGGATGTTCCTGGGAACGAGATGAACATGCCCATGGGACCAGATATCACCATCACTATTTCAAGCATCCTCAGCAGCGATCCTTCTCGTAGCGTGGATGCTCTCAAGAAAATTCAGAAGATTCTGGCGGTTGGGCCAGAAGCAGGCCCCGATGTCCCCCAATATCGTGAACTGGCAGACCATACGGAAGGCCTCATCGAAACCATCACTCTACAAATGGCTCATGTATTCGATCGACCGGAAGACCTCATACCTGACGACAACTTCCGGTTGGCGAAACATCTTATACAGACTCTCAACAACTTTTGCGACCATGCGTACTTGGCAGAGTCGCTGACTGTGGATATCTTGACGTCCCTTCTGGAAGAGCTTACTTTGCGGTTGCTGGAAACCGATGATAGTCAAGTGAAGAAGGTGAAGGACCTATCGCGCTTCATAAATATGATCATTTTGAGGCTGTTCGCCACTGGCCGAAGGATGTCAATATTTCGGTAGGCATACCCCGTTCATTTCTTTTCATTTAAATCGAGTCGAATTAACGACCTTCTTCTCTGCAGTGCCCTGTTTGCTCTCTTACTCCAGATTGTCAAACCTTTCCCAAGTAACGGCACCCTACCCGACTCAAAAGAATCCAAGGTGGCGGAGCTAGTCTTGAAATGTGTTTGGAAATTGGCCCGGAACATACCTCAGGATCTGAGCGAAAATAAGCTCGATCCAGTTGAACTTTTCCCGGCTATCGAACACTTCCTACAATCGGTTCCTCCGAACGAATGGCGGGCACGGGCGACGAATAAGGTGCCATGTGGTGATATGCCACTGAGGACCATCAAGGTTATTATCCAGCACGTTGTTGGTGAGTATCGTATTTTTCAGTACTGGAGTTTATCTTACCGAGACTTCCACCTAGCTCATTACGGAGACGACGTCTATGACTTGCTCTCAGCCGCATTCGACGACCCATCTGCAACTATTGTGTATCCCTACGTATATCGGATTCTCAACTCGAGCTCTCGACCTGGTGCGGATGTTCCAGCCCGCCGACCCACTGCCTCCATCGAGCCGCCAATAACAAGACCGGTTTCCCGGACGTCGAGTCGACCCATTTCCCCTCAGGGAACTACATCGTCCACAAATTCTGCTGGTCACCGACACTCGTCCAGTCATCGAACGAGTCCTAGCTCATCGTCTGCTAATGGGCATGGCGTGTCGCCTCCGACGGTTGAGGAACCCGATCCAGATGCTCAGCTTATCGCCATCATTGGACACATTTCCAGCGAAACGACTGGTGCCTTGCACAAGGAGGGCATCACAGAGCTTCACCACTTCCTAAAAGCATACCCCCATAAGAAGCCCCGCGTGGAAAAGATGTTGGAATCTACAGGTGCAGCGTTCCGCAAATACATAAACCGTGCGCTGGCGAGTCGAGCTGCAGAGGACCAGGAACGGGACGTGGTCGTAGCTGACACATTGACAAGTTTGTCCTGTGCTTGATCATATCTCCACAACATCTCATGGTTTATTATCTTTAGAATTGGAATCCACTCATCGAGACGCAGCCCCGCCAACCCCCACTATCGATGAGGACGTGTCCTCGCGTAGAGCGAGCCAGGATGATCGGTCTTCCCAACATCAAGACAAGTTATCTAGGCTGCATGACATTTTCCAATACCGGTCCAGCACCCTCAGCACAACATCGTCACAGAGCCGCGTTGCCCGGACCTCTCCTGGCTAACATTCCCAGCTTATAATCCTTTCCATCTGATTTCCGCTCTCGTTCACTATTGTATACCATACAATCGGCTTGCATGTAACATACTCCCTAGCCGCATAATTGAAATTGGTCTGTCAGGTGACTGACACCTTGCTTGCTTGTGTTATGTCTGAGGTCGTTAACCGCTTGGGGACGTCGACCACTAATTTGGTACTTAGCCGTCCTCTGTCCCAACCATGACTGCCGTCGCGAAGAGTTCGGTGTCCTACGATGCCGCCATGCTATTCTGGAGGACAATTACTCAGATATTCTTCCGGGAGATACGACCGCGTGGCGCCTTCAACATTCCCCGAGACGGACCAGTGATATTTGTTGGGGCTCCGCACAACAACCAAGTACTTTGGCTCATCTGTTTCTTGGAAACCCTGTTGAATAAATACTGAATCTAGTTCCTCGACCCCCTGCTTCTGACGCTGGAAGTGTACCGGGAAACCAATCGACATGTGCAGTTCTTGACCGCTGCGAAGAGTATGGAAAGAAAGGCTGTCGGGTTCTTTGCGCGAATGATGGACAGCAGTGAGTTGAAATAATTTCTCGTTGTCTGCAATGGCTTTTTGACCTTGGCGAAGTCCCTGTGTCGCGTGCCGCCGACTCCGCTTCACCTGGTACTGGACGCATCTACCTGTCTCCTGACGACCCTTGTCTCGTGCTGGGTGACGGCACCAAATTTCTGTCGGAATTCTCGCCCCGCATGCAGATCATGCTATCCAAGACACTCGGTTCATTGGTTGCCGAAGTGAGCCAGGTCATCTCGGATACCGAATTGAGTATCAAGAGGGAGTTCGGCGGAGAGAGCGGCAAAGGGACGGCAAAGGTTCGAGAACATGTATCTGAGCTGCGGCAGCAAGGTACCACGGGACTTGAATTCAAAAAAATGCCCTTCGTGGACCAACAAGAGATGTACCGTCATGTCTATCAGTGTTTGAATGAAGGCGGAAGCATTGGTATATTCCCAGAAGGTGCGTGCTTTTGACAAGGCGTTAATATGTATGACTGAAACGCGTCCGTTCTCCAGGAGGTAGCCATGATCGTACAGATCTGCTGCCTTTGAAAGCCGGTGTGTCAATCATGGCTCTTGGTGCAATGGCGAACGACCCCAATCTCCGCGTCAAGATCGTTCCCGTTGGTCTATCATATTTCCACGCGCATAAGTTCCGGTCCAGGGCGGTGGTTGAGTTTGGAAGCGCTCTCGACGTTCCCGCTGAGTATGTGGAGATGTTTAAACAGGGAGGCGCACAAAAGAGGGAGGGCGTGGCTAAATTCCTCAATCTCATTTACGATGCATTGAAAACAGTCACAATTAGAGCTCCGGACTATGACACCCTGATGGTAAGTCAGTTGCTTGAGCTCCACTGAGAGATATTTAGCTCCCCCCCCCCTTCCCCTCGACGCATTTTTGTAGCTCATTCAAGCAGTTCGACGATTGTACAAAACCCCTGGCCAGCACTTGACCCTTGGTCAGGTCGTTGAGCTGAACAAACGTCTGTTGGAGGGATACGTCCATTTCAAGGACGAACCGCGAGTGCAGAATTTACGGATGGGTGTCCTCAAATATAACCGACTTGTGCGTGACCTTGGCTTGCGCGATCATCAGGTATATCTGTGTTTTGTTCTTGTCAACTTCCATTTACTCAGCATATCTAGGTACCACGAGCCCAAAAGGCAAGCTGGAAGACCCTAGGCTTGTTGACTTACCGGATAGGTCTTCTCATGGTCTGGACCATACTTGCCCTCCCGGGCACTATCCTGAATGGCCCGATGTTTATTTTGGCATCATTGATTTCTCGAAAAAAGGCTAAAGGTCAGAACTTTATCTTCCTGACCATCCAGTCACTGATCCTTTCGCAGAGGCTCTTGCTGCATCCGTCGTCAAGATTGCAGGCCGGGATGTCCTTGCGACATGGAAGGTTCTTATTTGCCTCGGTGTTGCCCCTGTACTTTATTCCTTCTATGCCTTCGTCGCCACCGTTATTGCCATCCGCGCGAAGGCTCCGCTTCAGTGGAGGACTGCTACTCCATTCCTTGTCTTCATTGCGCTGCCCTTCATGAACTATGCGGCGCTGAAATTTGGCGAGGCTGGTGTGGACGTTCTCAAGTACGTGGTATTGCTGACAGGATGCTTCTACTATGTACTGACGACACTTGTTAGATCCTTGCGACCCCTTGTAGTTGCCTTGGTGCCTGGACAGCAAAGATCCCTCGACAAACTCAAAGTATTTCGAGTCAAGCTTTCTAACGAGGTAGCTGACTTGATCAACGACTTCGGCCCGAAGTTGTATGAAGATTTCAACGAAGTGTGTATCTACAACTTCCACCACGATTGTTGGTAACTTAGCCGCACCTACAGTGGCGCATCTTGGTTCCTTCTGCCAGTGTGCCGCCATCAACCGGGACCCCAGGTCTATGGCGCCGAAAAAGTGGTACAGGCGCAGTCGATGCCCAAGGTCTCGGCCTCACTCATCCGATGACATGGATCGACGAACGCTTATTTGGTTGGAGTCGTAGCGCTAAGCGCGGTACGAGCGCATGGAGCGGTTTCTCTGACAACGAGTCCAGTCGCATCGGGACGCCAGACGAGACTGACGACGAAGACACTGGCGACTACGATAACGTCGTTGGTCTCATTCCAATTGTGGATGAGGTTACTGCTACTCAGAAGCCAAAGAGTCGCCAGAGCTCGTTTGCGGACCTGCAAAGACTACGCCTCTCACCGTTCCCACGCACAGATAATCCAACAGCATCTGCGGGTTCGACGGCCCCCGTATCTCCCACCGACGAGGGTATACATCTGCGACCTGGCCATCGAACTCGCAGGGAGAGCTTGTCGGACGGCGTGTCCGTTACGCGGCTGGCAGCGGTTGATCGGAAGGAGCCATTTGCTGAGGCCACACAGGATTTAAACGACGAGATCAGTAGGAACCGGTCGAGAACCAGTGGCGCTACGTAACGGACACTCGTGTTGTCTCTGCGCTTTTTGGGAACGATGGGACAATCTCCAGTGGTTGTTTACCATATTGTCAATGACTACATGTCGGAGTATTTTGTACGAGTACATCATGACCGACTTCTAGGGAAGGTCAAATGGTTTGCCAGCTGTGAGAATCTCCACTCCCGT
This sequence comes from Asterophora parasitica, assembly GCA_018282005.1. Lineage (NCBI taxonomy): Eukaryota > Fungi > Basidiomycota > Agaricomycetes > Agaricales > Lyophyllaceae > Asterophora > Asterophora parasitica. The sequence goes on from JABCKV010000110.1 coordinate 24,414, forward strand.
TTCGGTGATTCTATCCAGGACGTTAGAAGAGGTCGATTCCCATCGGTAAACACGCACAGAAGAGTCTCTTCAAATTGGGCGCTTTTCTTTCCATCCACCGTGGTGGCGGTCCAATTATCCGGCCAGTGAACTTCATCCCAACTGCTGCCGAAGTTTATCATCTGTGTGACACGGGGTGAGTAGGCAAAAATTCTCATATCACATTCACCCGTTGACGGACCGGTTCAATCGTAAACACCTACAATAAACCCCAATATCAGTATGTGATCGGGAAGCAACCACTCAGGTACTTGCCATGCCAGGTTTCATAGCGCCCACTGCTTTGTTCTTCGCGTAGTGCGGTACGTTCGGCGAGCAGTGAAATAGGTCGTTGATGCCGTGTCCCGTATATGTTCGCACGCTTGAGCAGCCATTTGCGCGCGCAATGGGCTCGCTGCAGATAATCAAGGTGAGTTCACAAGGTCGCATGCGCAATCATTCAGCATACATGACCTTTCCAATGTCGCGGATCAAGGCGCCAGGCTTGCAGATCTTGATCGACTCGTCTAAACAGCTCCGCGCTGTGCGAATGAGTTTCTTGGCGTCATCGTCAATTTCGCCGACCGGATACGTCGCGTTAAGATCGGCATGGTAGCCTACAAGATGACGGATTTAAATACGCGCTGACCATATGGTGGAGCCACAGACCTTCAAAGTACAGAGATACATCTGCAATATAATTAAAGTTCAGTTACAGGAATACCCCCGATACATTGTATGAGTATACTTGCCGATATTGATGATGTCGCCCTCCTTAAGCTTTCGCTGATCGGGGATGCCATGGCAAATTACCTCGTTGACGGACCTGACATGCGCGCAGATTTAGTACGAGACAAAGCAAGTGAGCCCCACGTACGTGCAAACTGATTTTGGGAAATTACGATAGTTGAGAGGCGATGGGTACGCGTTCCTCTCGATCGTGGCCTGGTGTACAACTTCGTCGATTTCATCGGTCGTCACGCCCGGACGAACGTGTGCAGCTGCGATATCCAGAACTTCTCGGGCGAGCTGAGCGGTCAGGTAATGCGATCAGTCATATCTGACCCACGATTGGCACAGAAGACGACGCACTCGACAAGCCTTGCGCATCTTATCCTGCTCCTCCTTCGTTAGTATCCGCGGCGGCTGGCCGGATCGCTTGACTTCGGACAGTGGTCTGCCTGTGGGGGCATTATCACACCGAAAGCACTGAGGTAACAGGGAGTACTTACCGTCAACGGCGTAGTCGGGGCGAGGTATATGATCCGGCACTGTCCGCGTTTTGGATAACGGGTAGACCGGTCGAAGCGGTCCTGTGTATGCATAGTTAGGGAATGGGTTATAGGTACCGTCTATATGCGCGAGGATAAGTCCAGGGTCGTCGGTGTGTAGAGCTGAGCTGACCTTCCATCTTGCCAGATGCCAATGCATGAATGGCCTTGTGTAGTTTCTAGAATACGCCCGATAGTTCAGCCCCACGATATCAGGAAGCGCAAGAAATGAAGACGTGCCCCTGTAGCGCGACATTAGATTGTTATTCAGCACACAGAGGTCAATGGAACACTCACAGCCTGACTTGAAGCATTCCTGTCCGCAAAAGAACGACCCCTTCAGTCCAAGCCTGTGGAAGATTAAAGACCGATCCCGAAAGCATGCTAATGAGATACACACTTGTTACATGTCGGGCATTCCAGACGTGAAATGGGGTTTCCGTTGGGACAGGAAGGATTCTGGCACAGGACAGTAGATGACATGATGATATTTCGGAAGTGATGATCGGAGGAAAAAGTTGCCAAAAATCGATTATTTCCAAAAATAAACGCCTCTTTTGAAAATACATACGTGAAAAGAGAATTAGCTATAGATGCAGTGGTTGGCAAGAATACGTCAAGGGAAAGATGCAAGGGATATTATATGTGTATACGATGGTATGGTATAGTTGCGATGATTATTAGAAGGGGAAGTTTGTTTGGGCGTGCAAGAGGTGGAAAGCAAACAGTATATGACAGCAATACGGGTCAAGGAACAACTGGGACTAGCGAGCAGATATCGTGGTAGCGCAGGAATGTCTCTGTCAAAGAACTCTGTCACTGAAGGTTGCGGACGATGGGAGTGCGGATGCGGGTGATGGAGAAGAGAAGCAGGTAACGCTGGCATCATGGTTGTTTTGTTAACGAGAATGAGGGATAACCTCGAGCTTGAAGGCGGTCTCTGTATCACGACATGCCCTGCTCAAGGCGCGGAAATGTTGGGTGCCAAAGATTTCGACGAGACCGCGCTCGTTTTCGTTGATCCAGGATGCGGAAGGTAAACCGCGAATGGTACGATAAATGCCCTCAGGGAGGTGTTCCTCGAAGGTCATGGTGACGACGCCGGTGAGCAGGCATTGAATGAGACTGAGGATGTCGTTGATGGGTGGGCATATTTTCCGGACGGACTCGAAGATGTCGCTGTGGAAGACCATCTGCCATTGTACTCGGCGTTCAGGGGAGAAGAATGAGCTGGCATGGACTGGAAGCTGCAGTTTGAGCTTGGGACCAGCAGGAAGGCCGACGGATGAACGCCAGATGGATGAGGTTTCGAGTGATAAGAGCATGCGGCTGTCGTTGGTGGGGGCGTCGGTCCAATTGTGGTCCCGGATAAGCCTCTGCCTGAGAGTGTGGAACCAACGATGGGCACGGGCATATGTAGCGCCGAGAGCCTCAGCAGTGGTCAATGGAATGCGAGTGCGACGAGCCCAGTCGTCCATGTTCCTGACATCGCTGGAGAACAAAACCTCCGCTCTGGGACGTGCAGACATGGTGTAGTGTGGCTGTCGAAGAAAAGATAAGCACAGAAGACAGCAGAGAGGACGAGAATGCTCACGATGGCTGGGGGACGGGGACGACGACGAGCTCAGAGGGAGGAGAAGGAAAGAAACATGGCTTGGGGCGGCTTTTGTAGGGACCCTGGGGAAGAAAAAGAGAATATTAAAAACGATCACCGATCCAGCGTCGGGCGAAGATACACGTGTATTCACCGCGACACCTCTTCCAGGCCCCCCTGATACCCCCCAAACCGGCCCCATCCTTCAGGGCCCCGCATTCTGCCCGCAAATCCACATGCTCCCCGTGCTCACCCAAGGCCTGCAACAGCATGGATAAATTATTTAGAGACAGGAGACTTCCAGACTCCAGCAGCTGGCAGCAGCTGTCCCGGGGTCCGCACGAGCATTCCCACGGTCCAGGGTGCGCCATTCCGCCGCCTTGTTCCTCTCCAGGCCGAGCCCCTGGCGGTGGAGGGTGTTTCAGGATTCGCCATGTTGCCTACGAAACGGGACTACGGGAGGACCACAGCGCCTTGTTCCTACTGCGTTTTGTATCCATTACGTAAGAATCGCGATTTTGACTCGATCAACACTTCGGACTACTTGCCTTCGACATCATGAGTGAGCCTTCCACAAGCACCAGCGGCTTTCCCCGTCCGCCGTTTGACGTCTATGAAGCCTACCGGCGCATTCTGATCAACGAGCAAGTATGTATGTTCATAGTGTGTCTTCGCGACTGTGCATAATAAGAAGCACTCTTTCACAAGATCTCGCCTCCACTCGCAGCCATTCTGACTCTCACTGAATTAATCGAAAACTCCACAGGCGAGTTCACCTCCGTGGTTCTCGTCTGCCTCAACTCAATCCCGTTTTCGTAGCTGGAACTATGTTCGAGCTTGTCAACGCACTCAATGACGGCGCCGAGGTCCTCAAGACAAGATCTTCGAACCCAATCAGTCTCAACGCGGGCTGTGAGCTATTCATTGCATTCGTCACCCGCTTCCCCCACGATTCAATCGTATGTTCATTCATCTTCCTTCATTTCACGCCGATCTTGCCTCCCACCGATCGCCGTGGCTGAAACGCGTGCCTATAGAGTTTCGCAGATCTGAAGACAAAGCTCATACGGCAAGGCCAACAGTATGCAGCCGAGGCCCTGGCTTATCGCAAGAAAATTGCCGAGCTCGCCGTTGGTTTTATTAAGGATGGTTCTGTGGTATGCAAACTAACTCTGTATGTAGATACTATCTGACAGACGCCCATGCTTTTTCTAGATCCTCACACACTCGTATTCACGAGTGGTCATGCAAACTCTTTTGCTTGCGCACCAAAGAAAGCGGATATCAGGTCTGTCCACGCGTCACCTCGCCGAATTCTTTGACCGTCTGATTATTCGCTTTTAGTTTTCGTGACGGAAGCTCGTCCGCGAGGCCTTGGGTTAGTTCGGAGGCTTTCAGCTATTTATTTTCAGCACAGTGGAAACTGATGCTCTACGTATCAGAATCAAAACGGCCGAAGCTCTAACCGCGGCGGGTATTCCGAGCACCGTCATACTAGATTCCGCAGTGGCATATGTTATGGAAAAGGTAGACTTTGTCCTCGTGGGGTCTGAAGCTGTTGTGGAGAGCGGCGGCCTCATTAATGCCGTTGGGAGCAATCAAATTGCGATTATTGCGAAGGCAGCCAACAAACCGTTCTATGCTCTGGCAGAAAGGTAATACGTGCAACCCTTTGCCCTTCGTCGCTGACATTCAAATTGTAATCAGCTACAAATTTCATCGGCTCTTCCCCTTGTCGCAATACGACCTTCCGAACCACAACTCGCGAATATTCTCATTTCCCCGGCCACAGCTGCCGCCGTCTCCTCCACCGACGCAAGTCTCTGGCACATCAACAAAAAATGGCCTACCGGAAGACACGAGTTTTTCTGGTGTGGCGCCTATAGCAATCACCCAAGAACATATCTCCAAGAACAATCCCGATGTAGATTATACAAGGTTCCCAACAAGCTCCTCATGCGTTCAACGTGCAGCTGATGTCCGTCCTATAGACCTGATTTAATATCGTTGGTGTTCTCCGATGTCGGGAGCCTCACACCGGAGGGTGTCAGCCAGTATTTGGTTGGGATGTTCGCGGAATAAGGTAACATGACGATGATAACATGTTAGCTTAAGGTACCCAGACAGAATTTATAGATGGATCATCACGATAGCTGATAACCTTTGTGCCGTGATCTCAAATGCAAGAGATCGTCTGCCTCGAGGTGATGCAATATGATCTGGCCAATTCCGGTCCACTCCCGGGACAACTTAATCTTCGCCTCACCTCGCTAGATCCACGAAAAAACCTGTACACACCCAGAAGGATGAAAAGAAGTCGAAAATGAGTGTGCCCGAATTTTGCATCCGTTAAAACGCCAAGCTGCATCCCCTGATCACACGTTTGTCTAGGTTTGCCTCCGCAGGTCGTCGCTTCTGCCATTACCTTAATGTCGATGGGATGATGAAGGTATGTATGTCTGTGATATGCTCTTCGGCCTGCGCATGGAGATATAGCGGTCGCCTGGATAATCATCCTCAACTCGCAATCCTTGCCAATATTCGTCGCGATCGGGTTCGCAGTAAATGTGGAGCGAGAGGGCTCTCGGTGCCTTCACGCGGAAATTGGATTTTAGGATTTTGGCAATCCGAGGTTGATCTCCGAGAATATCAACCTCTCGGTCGGTCGGCTCTCGCCTTAAAGATTCGTATAATGGTGATTCTGGTGATTCTGGTGACTGATTTCGGTCTCAGTAGTGCGAGCGCGTTTTCCATCTGCTGCACACGCCTCGCAATCGTGATAGCATTCGTCGAGAAGCGGCCCGATTATTGATCAATGTGCAATCTCTGCTTTATTTTTTTCCATTTCGATTGAGATCCTCGAGCAAAGTATAAAGGCGCGATGTTGGAGGCAATTTTGAGCTCCACAACCCCCGACAAATCCATCTTCCAGGTCTTTCTCCTTCCCCGCCCAAAAATCTCCCATCATGTGTAAATGGCGACAGTAAGGCCACGCTTCCCACCTGTAAATCATGAAACCTTACGCATCGTGGAAGAGTTCAGCATATCTACACGTCATGCGACCATTTCTATAACCTAGTGAGTTCCCTATGACGCGGGCCATATTTCGAGCTTTTGCTGATTTTAACGATAAACAGCCAGACGAATTGGTAGGAACGCGTCGACGCCTCAGGGAGACCACATTGACTTCGAGACCCTTAGATTCAATGCGTAGATCGCTATTGCAAGTTCAGTCCGGCGCATGTGCCCGATTGTGGGCCAGAGTGCACAAAAACCTGTTGGCAATAGTGAGCCCCTGACTTCTGGCTTGGGATCAATATCGCTGAGATCGCGTGCCGATTTAGCCGCCAATTTCCAGAGCAGTACAGTACGGAACACTTTTTTCTAGCGAGGGAGATTGCTCACTGATCTACCGCCACACACCAGACCGTACTTTTCCAAAACAATGTCCATCATGCGAATCGAAAGCGTCGCAGGAGGCCGCACGACGGGGGGGAGGCAGATATTGACCCACGCATATGATAATTCATACCCGCATCACGCACTTCTTAGACCCAGTTAGAGAGCTACCAGCCAGATTGTATACGACAGACCTTATAATTTTGATCCCTTCTAAGTTCTGAACGCTGCAGCAAGTCGCAAGTTGTCTAAGGCCAGGGTCGACATGTTCGGAGTACTCGGGGAAAATTAAGGGGCAGCCCGTGATTGGACGGGAAGGGATCACGTCGACCAATGACAGATCATCTTTGAGCATCGCGGGAGGCCTGTGAGATAGTGTGGACACCCCGACGGTCAGAAAATGAACATGTATGAGGGGGGACGGAGGAATTGTTAACGCAATATTGACCATTTTTTCAGGTAACATGGACGGTAGGGGAGAATCAGCCCGCAGCATCGCGGCGCCTGTTTGAGTGCGGATTTATCGATATCGGAACGGAGAAAACATACAGCTTTCATTTGTTCGACCAGCGACCGCGCCCAGTGTGCCACAGTAGAGAACGAAGGATCTCCGAGCACCGAGGCAAAAATGATGAAACAGACTGAGGGACGGGATTAATTACTCTTGATGGGGCACGGGAGAGCGAGAACTTTGCCGGTGTAAGTAAGTTTGTCGTGCCGCATCTGCAGGATTGAGTGCTAGAAGCCACAGTGAGAAGCCAAGGCGAGAGCCTAGCCCGCAAGGCTACCGCATGTCATAACATGCGGAAAATGTTTCTAGGCATATTATCGGATTCCAACACTCATCCATCGGCGGTCGCGGTGGTTCTCCTTCGTCCCTCGTGGCGTGCAAGGGTGGCGAGTCGCGTGGCAAATGAAAAAAAAATCCCCATCTGGTGCGCATATTTTCTAGTAAAGATAAAGATGGCAGGGACGCGACAGAATCGCGCCAGGAGCCTGGAGGTGGGTAGGAGCGTTGAGCAAAGCCTTTCAGCTCCTTTCGATCAAAAACGCGTGTTACATAAGCCATTTGAACTGAATACACCGTACCGCCGCGTCGCCGCCACGCATCCAGTACCACCATGGCTCCCAACCCGCAATGGCTCTTTCCCCTGTCGGCGTTGCACATGACGCCATCCAGCTCGATTCCCGTCGACAAGGAACTCTACGATCGAGCAAGAGGCGTCGAATTTCTGTTTCGCTTGGGCTCCTCGCTTCTGCTGTTCGTACAGTGCTCTTACCTTTCTTATGGCTTCACCAACTGGTTTTACTAGTCCAAGCTCTGCCATGTTTACTGCAGCCACCTGGTTTCATCGCTTTTACATGAGGTATTCAATGGAAGACTTCCACCGTCAAGTAAGGAGTTCTCCTCGAACTTGGATTCACTTTCTAGAGGAGAACTTTCTAGGACGTTGCGGCGTCATGCATTTTCCTGGCCACCAAAACTGAGGAATGTGGACGAAAGCTCCGCGATGTGGCCAGGGTCTGTCATGCGAAAGCGGTCGGCATTGACACAAATACTATCGCCGCGGACAGCAAGGTATGTCGGTTGACTAGTTCCGCAATTTTGACCGAACACCTTTCAGGAAGTGGACCAATTGCAGGCGTCTATATTGCTGACAGAAGAATACCTTTTGGAGGCAATTTGTTTCGATCTTGTGGTTGAGAGCCCTCACGCCGAACTGGTGGATCTCTTTGACGCATACGAGCATAACCCGATGATCCAAGAATACACATGGAGCTTAGCACATGATTCGTTTGTCCCATTTCATCGAGGTGGTCGAAAAGACCTGATTTATATGATTGTTCCCAGGTATCGCACCCCCCTGTGCATCTTGTACCCGCCCAAAATTATCGCAGCCTCCTGCTATGTGCTTGCTCAGCGCATCTTCGACGGGCCCAATTCTCCTTCCCTTGATGCTCGTATCTCTGCGGCAGCGCCCACAGCATCGTTGCCCACCCCACCTTCTCACAAACCACCGTCACCTGACGCTTCTCGATACGCTATAGAATATTTCACGTTTAGCGAGACAGAACTCTCTTCCGTCGCAGGTCTCATTTACGATACTTAATCATTGACTCCAATCTGATAACCTCGACATCACAGATGCGTTGAGTATTCTTCTGGAGTTCTATTCGTCCCAGGATGCCGAGACTAATTTCCCGTATCTTTCCTCCATCATCGCGGTGTGTGCTTTCTTATTACCGTCCTCGTGCTCTGCCTCATTGATTCTAGGTCCCCCCTCCAACCTCAACCAAACCAAATCTGTATGTACCAATGGCGCCTGTGATCAACCCTGCGCCTGCCGATGCCTCCTCTACGGATGATGTTTTGGGCAGGACACCCAATTCATCACATGGTGGTAATACTCCTGCTAGCTCGCGAGGTCTCTTGGATGAAAAGGCTATCCTCCAGGTGGTAACATGATAATTTATCTCAGAAATCTCAACTTCCCCTACTCGCTACTTGAGAGCATATCTACATATCCGTTTGTCAAGCTCGTGCCAGTGCACACGGGATTAGGCCAGCTACACCAGCCAATCCCCAGTGTGGTCCCCACAGTGGTCAATTACTCGACGAACCCTGGGCCTTATGGGCAAAACTTCAGGAGAATCTGGATCCGACGCATGCACCGCGGAGTCTTGGACCCATCTTTGCACTGCTGGTACTCGTAGAACGGCGTCATACCTAGTGGAATGAGCCCCGGGACCTGGTTCGCCATTCACCGTCGAAACAGTGTCAATAATGTCAGTCAGTGCAACCCCTGCAGACGATGCAGCCTCTTTCAACGAGACAAAAATCATTAGCGATGGTTACGCCGCGAAGAGCTGCAACTTACCCTCGCTCTTCCCGTCCCAGTGCGACTCCGACTCGGGCACTTTGGACGCTTCTTTCATAGTGAGGAGGACTTTGGGCCGAGTAAAACGATTCCCGGTAGGTTCAGGTATCTGACAAGACGAGTGAGTGAGATCTACAGTCACGGCAGGTCCGAAGATCTTCGCCACCATATGCAAGAAGGATTGCAAGCGATTAGACGTCAGAATCACTCACATCATGGCCTTTGAAGGTACCTCCGTTGCGCATTGCAGAGGCAATCCAAAAGAGTAGAAGTTGGGTAATCGATGGCCAAAGCGAATCATGGGTGTAAACGTTGGACACAGAAGCATTCCCCCAGCCTGCAACAGCGGTCAGAAATCCACTCGCGCAGGTGATCGCGTCAAATGTTACCCTCAGAAAATACCCCAAACACCCAGCAGTTGTAGTTGGTTAGAACAAAATAGCGCGAGTTATTCATCACACACGTATCCCACAACTGTTGGTAAAGAGTCAGGTCACCGTACAGGTAATGAGATGCGGAATTCACCTTTGCCCAAACTCTGTGCTGACTTTCTAAATATTTCTCCGGGAATATATGACCCGCTTTCAGGTAGGGGGGAAACTGCGGGAGACGAATTAGATCTGCAAACACATGTGGAAGTATAGAATCCATAGTACCCACAGATTTACATCTCGCAAACTCGGATATATCTTTGTTGGACAAAATCCAAGGAGGTTGACAGGCTACAATCAGTCTCCCAAGATTGGGTACTCCTTTGGAGTTCCTATTCGGAGTCGACCAGGACATAAATTGGACGAGATCCTTATCCTTAGAACCCGCTTTGTCCAAACGCTCGTCGATAATATCTAGATCCAGAAAACAGTAGTCCTTGCTCGCAGGGAACAGAATCTTGAAGGCATGCTGTGCTACCTGAAGCGGCATCTCAAGCCACGGCTTCAAGCTGAAATGTTGCTAAAATCAGACCATGACCGAAAGGTGGAAATGTGGAAGCGTGACTTACTTGTAGATTGATTTTGGCTTTTCCATTTCATCGGCCCATCTGGAGAACATTGGATTTTCTTCCTTTGCAGGGACTCGATCCGGAAAACGGCCGGGCATCTCTACTCTGTCTGACGTGGAGGGTGCCAAGGAAACAAGTTCAAGCCCTGTGTGTGTGATGCGTTATTGCACAGAAGGACGGGTTAAGGCCTGTCGAACCTACATGCTACAAGGGCCTTGTCAAGGTCCCTCCCGATAGGATACATGTTTTCAAGTCGACGGGTCGGTTCCGGAAAGACTTTTAGCAAATTTCGATGGCTTTTGTGGCCGGCGTCCGGAAGTTCCTCGAGAGCAGATGCTGCCGGCTGGAGCGGCGGGAGGGAGTATTCGAGTTCAAGAATCAGTTCGGGGATGTGTCTGGAACGATGAGCGCCCAGTGGCTCGCAAATCGACGGGGCCGTTGAGTCGCCATTTAAGAATGTGAAAGGCATTTGAGCTGAAGTTGAGGGGTATGTGAGTCGCCTTAGTGTTGTGCCACATCGTGGCTTTATGCGAAAGCGCGGTCGAGTGCTACAACAAGGTGCTCCAGATTCGACAACACTAGTATCCGCAAAAGGAAACCTTGTCACTTGTTATAGTAGTGTCATGGTATTCCCAATTCAATAAGTTATGTAACTACGTACTGCGTTGTTCTGAGAATACAACATCGATGGTCTGCCTGCAGATCCTCTTCCTATTCGATCAACTTCCATCATACTCCCAGTCGGTCCCTAGCACCCTCTGTAGCATTCGTTGCATTTTGTGCGAATGATTCTGATGGGATTTTTTACTGGAAGCGCCATCAATCGTATACAAGAGCTTGACTTGCATCCTGGAGAATTGATTACCTATGAGACCAGCTTCAATAGATGGTTCAACGTACCAACAGCATGTATGTGGCGTGCGCTAAACAGACAATTGGGTCGCAGACAATCTTGGAATCGGGTTGCCATGGGATAAAAGTCTCCGCACTGCGTGCAATATCTGCCATCTATTATCTGGAGGACCGGGAAAATGAGCTTGAACGAGATGGGAGATGAATATGAAACTGGACGTACATTGTGGCACATTTTTATCGAGAAGAATCTAGCGCAAGTGGGCCTCGTCTCGCTGGCTCCCCAGTGGGCCACTGACCTCAATTTAAGCGGAGTCATTTGCTACGCGGCTGGGGCATGTATGCCGCGTTCTTGGACAATGGCACATCCAGCAATGCAAGGCCATCGGAACATGCCGTTCACCTGTCCCAACAGGCAATGCTTTGTCGGTTTAGATACCGCACATTGCTGCCTCGGTGCATAGGCTGTTTTAGCTTTCCAAGATGAAGAAGTGGCCGCTTCCACCTGGCAGTTTCGCTGCCAAGATTACTCGACACCATGTGATAGCATCGACATTCAGGCTTCAAGCAACTATGCGTTCATGTGGCGAGATTCGAGAGATGTTGACGGTGGAGTGGCTTCGACAGGCAAACATGGGACCTTTGAGGATCGGCATCTTCAGTGCTCGAAATTCTAAAAAGTAAGTGAAACAAGTTGAGGACAGAGGTGAGATGCTACCTCGCAACATTGTAAACGATGCAATGGTCGATTGTAGGAGCCCGCCTCTGTGTTCTCTTTCAAAGATTATGTGCCGCATTTTACACTGGGTGAAATTATTATGTAGATGACGCGCCGGTATGTTGGTAGTGTATCGTCCACAGGTCTACGCTCCACGGTTGCGGATTTTGGTCACCAGCTGCACCTTCTTCCGCACCTGTTTTCGAAACGCTCGGTAAACGCATACTCCGAGAGCAAAACTCCTTACCTCATGTGCGAACTGCCGTCTCCACCGCTCACTCTCCAGTCTACGACGTTTCTCGCCCTTCTTCTCGTGCCTCTCTGCTCGTCTTAATTGTGCTCTGACCTTGTTTCGTTGGAGAATCGAATTGAGTCTTGCATACGCGTCGGCAACATTCCCTCCAAGCACTTTGACGCTACGACCTGGTGCCAGAGGTTATACATAGGGAGAAGGCAGACTATTTATAGGAAGCACACCTGAATAAGCGCCCGCTGGCGGGTCCTCCTCCACGGCTTTTTTGGCTTTATCGGATTTCTGCTGCCAAATGGCCTCTGGGGTAAGAGGCACTTGCTTCGACGAGGTTGCTATATAATCCCCGAGAACATTGTTCCACGTATTGCCTGTGGGCTCGGACCGCCTGGGGCGTTGCAGCGAAGATATAGGTGGCTGCAGGGCGGCACTAGTGGATGTAATTTGTCGAATTGGTGACGGAAATGCCGAGCGTGTCGTAGGTCGCTGAGAAAGCAACGTCCTGCGTATGAACGGAGAGAGTGTCGCGAACATGCCGGAGATTCTTGAGCAAACTTCGGGGCGAACCCAAAATATCAATTTTGACTTGTTGTGACCGCTGAACAGGGCTGCCGCCACAGTGCCGCCATTCCTCCGCTCCGCTGACCTCCAGAGCGTCGTTCACGTCTACAATGTCTTCCGAAGCCGTTCTGGAGGAGCTTGAGGTGGTTATCGAGTTTCTATTACGGCTCCACGAAAATGTGTTGATCTGGTTCTCGGCAGGTGTTGGAATCCATATATCCTGAGGAGCTTTCAAGTTCGTAATGCACATACGCGCGCTTCTCACACAATGCAGCTAAGGCTCATGTTAAGAAATTTCTGAAAGGGACATCGAGATCGACGCAGAACCGGATGATCCAATCGATGGCGACGAACCCTGTGCGTTATCCTGACCGAGTCTGATCAGCCAACTCTCATCTCGGACTGACAGTGAGGGTAACGCTATGTGTCCATTATAACGACAACTACCCGGATGTGCTACCAGAACTTTCCCTCAAACCTGTCGACGGGGAAGTCGACGATGAGGAATTGGGAGCCATTCTCGAGGAACTTCATTCAGTGGTCAGTTCATGCCTCCTGATAATACATTTTTCCTCTCAAAAAATGACGACATCAGGGGAACGAGAACATAGGCATGGCGATGACGTTTACATTGGTGTCGCATCTTAGAGAGCAACTATCACGGCTGGTTCGTGTGCGAGCAGAGCGGCACGAGAAGGAAGAGAGAGAGAAGGAGCGATTAGCCCTTGAGGTAAGAGTGCCAGTCCAATTACTGATTAAATTTTAACACAGCGATATTAGGAGGAGGAAGCGCGGACACGAGGAACTCCAGTCACGGTTGAATCCTTCAAAGCCTGGAAATTGGCCTTCGATCGAGAAATGGCTGTGAGGAAGGCACGTGAGGATGAAGAAAAGCTGAAGGGCCTGACACCGAAGGAGAAGGAGGAATGGAAGAGAGTGGGTTCACGACTGAGTGGTACGTGTTATTTGCTTGTTGTCTTCAAAATGACATCCTTCATCTGGCGTAGGTCGTCAACTGTTCGAAAAAGGTGGCAAGAATCTCGAGGACGAGACCCTCCTGGAGGAAGGTGCCGTCTCTGTCGATTTCAGTCAGTACGAGAGAGAGGCGATCGAGGAGGAGGAAGACGACGAAAGAGTTACGTTCAGCGATAGCGATTGATTTCGATCCTTTGGATAGCGAAGTACAGTCAGTGTAGGTGCGAGAGCCATGTGTGTATAAATAAATATCTATGCGTGGAGATCTATGCGTGTGTGGTTCCGAATCGAATCATCATCCTAAAGGCCCTGTAATATTCCTTCCGCCCCTCCACTCTGGTCAATTACGCCGCCGCCGTCTATTTCCTTGCATCCAAGATGAGGTGTGCCGTCCTCCCTCAAATACCCATCATCGTCCACAAAAAGCCGCCGCGTCGGCCTATTAGTGTCAAGCACAATGTCCTCAGCGTTAAGTTTGAGCCACTCTAGGACAGGCTTGGTTGTCCACCGATCTATAAAACCGTCGCCAGTCTGGAACCACCCAAGATGTCCACCGGAAGAGGTAAGTTCCATGACGACATAGCCGTTTCCTCCGCCGTCCATAGGAACGTGGCGCACAACGGGATCGTCTGCCGCATTGATGGCGAGGAAAGGCACTCGGATGTCTTTGACGACATGATGACTGGATCCCCACTGGTAGTAATCCTCGGCCGTTCTAAAAGGAAAAGTTGGCGGAGAGCCGCCGGCTACGCGGGTGAAGGTATCGTCGAATTGGTCAAGGGTAGGGTTTTTCAGAGCCATGGTCAACGCCAAAGCTTCGGACACCATGTGGCCGGGAACCACTTCAAACGATTTAACGTGGCGCTTCAGCAAATTCTGTAAATTGCCTCCCATGCCTTTGGAATATATGTGTTTGCCCACGAATGATTTGAGCAGGCTGCGATTCAAGACATAATAAGCTCAGGACGATAAGAGTGGGCTATGTTCCGCACCCTTGATTATTTCGTGATAGGTCCCAGGGCTAGTGCATGACAAAAGTCAGAATTCGGAGGAGGACGACAACCAGATATCCTTACACATCCAAGCGCACAGCCTGACACAAGGCGCGACCTTTCGCCTTCCTCCGCAAGATATCGCGTTATGACATTTGCACCAAGCGAAAAGCCAACAGCCATAAGGGGAGCTTTTGGGTACAAATTGGAGATGAACATCACAGCTTGTCGCAGGTCATCGGTGTGCACAGCGGAGTATAACTGTGGACTGGTAATGGGCACTCCGGCACCTAAGGTGAATTCAGTCGAGCGTCACGAATAGATGTGAAGGTGGTGGACGAACATCCTCGAAAATTGACGACCACGGCCCGATACCCCAAACCACCCTTGTCGACGGGCGCGCATGCACGATGAAGAATGGCTCTCACATAGGGCTCGTATGAGCCTGCGGAATAGAGGTCAACGAGAAACCACAGGTAAAAATGAACAGACGTGCACCTCCGGTAAGGCCATGCTTCACAACGACGATAGGTGTGTCCTCCTTGAGGTTGGAATCTTCCGTGGGAGTGAAGTCTAAACCACTGCATAATTATCGTGTCAAGCACCAGATGAGAGGGAGACGTAGCCATGCTCACAGTGTACCCCCATCCGCTAAGCGAAGATACCGCCTGGATCGTTAAATATATCTTTGGCGTGTCTGATAGTTTTAACTTTCTGGACACGTACCTGTTATACGATACATGATCGTTTTTGGAGAAGTCACCAAAGACACAGTAGATGGTTTGGAGGTGGCCGCTATGGATGCTGCGTAAGTCTCGCGGACGATGCATGGAAGATCTTTGACGTACTTGAAGAGCCACCACAGTGGCTTGAATTCGGTGAAGAGGCTTTGACAACGGGTCTCCACCAGCTCCCGCAATGATGTCTGTTGCGTTTCGTCAGTATCCTTGCCTTTCTTGACGTTGACCAAGGCAGGCTTGGGCGAGAAATGGATGAGGGGAGCCCTGTCGGGTAAGGCTTGGCTTGCAATGCTGAAGAGAGCTCCCATGAATCCGAGGCCTGCAACAAGGCTGAAAATGGAACCCATGATGTTAGATGGAAAAGAGCGGTCGAGATCCGGGAAAGCTCACAGCGAGAAGAGGGATGCGTTGCCCAGGCGGCTTCACTGTAGCCTGGCGCACTAAGACCGGAGTAACAGGACGTGATTCCGACATGCTGTCCCTTGGATCAGTGATGGGGATGCACACATGGAAGTCGGGACGGACCGAGTCGTAACCGGAGCCTGGAGACACCAATGCCGCACCTGCTTCCGTTAAGCAAGAACAATCTGCCTGTGCAGGGCCACCTTGGACCCTTGCAAAATTAATTGGATGGCAGCGATGTCAGATTGTACCTGCGTACTGCTCTCACTGCCAGCACTGGGTCTGTCCTAGTAGTAGGCAGTGATGCCAGCGGTTCTAAATTTAGATCGACACACCAACTCAAGTTGGCCTTCAAGTCTTCGACTCATGGTCAACCTCTGTCATGGTATTCAAAAAGTACCAATGTCGCGTAAGTCCATGTCTTTTCACAGTTACACTTTTTTCGTAGATTTTAACCCACCGCTGCAGTACTTTCACTCCGATGGTCGCCCAAAAGTCCCAATCTGTAATCAGGGTCGTGCCTGTCGGTTAGTATCTCTTATTTCGTCACCCGTGCCAAT
>JABCKV010000111.1:0-56080 GCA_018282005.1 Asterophora parasitica
TACCTTTTCATCGCTGCCAGGCAGCACAAGCAATGCTGATGATGGTGGTGCTGTGCCTCGTTCCATCGCCTGAGCCAATTCAAATTTCAGCCGCACGAGAGATTGTCGATGTTGGTGGTGCATGAATGGGCGCTGCAGGAGTGAGCAGGGTTGGCGTCAAAATTGGCAGAGTCAAGACTGTCATGATTGGAAGGAGGAGTGCCACTATGAAAAGAAGTGGGTGCGACGACGAAGCGCTGCCGTGATCAAGGGAGAGAGGTCCAGTGCAATGGCCGCAGTAACTGGAGTTGTTACGGGCGGAATGGTCACAAATTTACGCTGTCTTCGTTGTGATCGGGGCCTTTGTGATCGTAACTTCAATGATGGACTGAATGACAGTGAGCATCCAAAATCATTGTCTATAGCAAAAATATACACTCACTAGGAGGTAGACCATCTTCCGACGGCCACAGCGCTCCCGTGGATATTTTTCCCCTGATATTCTTCTTGGTCTGCGACTGAGTCCTAAGAGGGAAGAGTTCACAAAGTCGATCAGGTAGAGCTCAGAACGTCGAGTACACAAGCTAGAAGACAGGCAAGTCCAGCAGCACACAAATTAGAACAGAGGCGAGGCAAGCAGTACCACCGAGACTTCCAGCTAGGCCAGGACGTGGTGGAAAAGCTTGAAAATGGCCGGAAAATTGCAGCGAGTAATGCGGATCTTGGAGTCGAGTACAAAGGAGTTTATATCAGCGACGCGTAGGGGCGGCAACGATGTGAACCTGATGTGAACGCGCCCTGAGCGGGCATGACTTCGGACTGTTTGCGCGAGTTACATTTGTTTGTTCATAGTTATAAAATTCAAACTCAGTTACATCCCGGCTCAGGTGAATGAATAGAATGACTGCCTTAGGGTGAGCGTCTAATGAGGCGAATATATTACATGGGCAACGTAGCAGGGAACATCCTCCGCCAACTTTCTTAATGATACATAAGAAACAGTGAACACTTCACAGTTCAATGGTTTCCTTGTGCTTAAACTTACGCCCAGCGCGATCGGCAGAGCGAAACCGAAACTGGTTCCCATGAAGCTCGAACTCGATATGCGGGCGCTGCAAAACCGTCGTCTTCGGCGCTCCTGGGTCTGGGATCGGAAGGGGCTGGCTTTGCTTGTATGACGGAGAAAGGGTGGAGTACAGAGGCACGGAGAACGCGAATATCGCGTTCTCTTTCGGGACGACTGGATATTGGGTCAAATCAATACGAGCCAAATGGTATGGATATCAGACGTACACTTCACTTTATCCTTCACGGTGACGACTTTAAACGTGTTCTCAGTTTCGTGTATCACGATACCAGAGAGACCGACGAGGCATGGGTTTTTACTTTGGCGGACTGCAAAGAATTTATATAGAGATATGGGACATGAGAGAATGCACACACCAGTCATTATAGAGCCGTGGAAATCTGCCTTCACTAGTTTAGGGTGCATACTTGCAGTTGAAGGCATTGCTTGCGAAGAAGGGGGTTCAGAAGCTGCTGGCTGAGGAAGGCCGAGAAGCTCAGACATGTAGCCCATCCACAGATGGTGTAGAGGAAGGAAGAGGTTGAATCTAAAGAGACATATCAACCAGTTCAGTGTGCATGGTCAGAGCTTAGGCATGGCTGCACTGACTTGGCTTGCGTTTCGTCAAAGTTCCAAACTCCCTTCTCCTTCGCCTCACGCTTGCCTATACTTCCCTTATTCTTCTTATCTTTCTCCGCCATCCGCCTCGCCCGTTTCGCATCCGCTTCCTTCTTGTTCCTGCTCTCGCGTGCCGGGTTGTCAAGCAGCATCTGGCGACCTTTGACTCGACCGTTGTACATTCCGGTTGGATCAGACGTTTGGACCAGCTGAGAGTTCACATATGTTGGCGTAAAGGGGGTGCTGCTGTTGAACTTGACGCGTTTGTTCTGGAAAGCTTAGTGTAAGGATCGGAGCACGATATAATGTCGAGATGCAGGCACTTTGAGGAAAGCATGATCCTTGTAGATGTCGATAGAACCTTGGGTCCGTTCATTGTTGGAATCTATGGGTGTGGTCGTCATGGCTGGCATCGGAGGCAAGGTAGGCACTGGAGCCTGAGGGAATCCAAAATGCGAAGAGGAGTGCTTGATATGGATATTCAGCGCAACAGTCGTTTTCGATCTCCGTCACGAACGATCTGTGGATTCGAAGCGCTTGAATCTGAGCGACATCCCTCACAGCTTGCTCACAGTCCCTACTTACCAGAAAACGAATAGAATATAATGAGCCCCTGGTAAAAGTACAAATTCAATAATCATGCTCGACGAGCTTTAAGTGCTAGTGCCCATTGAAAGGGTTATTTGTTTTCCCTGGCTCTCGCCGCTCTTTTGCAGTGCAGTATTCACTGTTCACTATCTCCCTGTGCAACCGATAGCCGTCAGTCTCTTGAGGATTGCTATGGGCAAGCTATGGCCGTTGGCTTTACTCGGATGCTCGTATCTTTGGTAATTACTGGCATTGGCACGTTCCCGGGTCACCGCAGTGCCACAAGCAGGCTTTGATGTGAGTAGACTGTAGGATCTGGTAGAATCAAGGCGTAACACTGGAGGCTCAGGCTGGCAACGGCCCCAACCACGACAGCCATCTGCATCTTATGATACCCGCTATATGACTCATTATGAAAGAGGTTCAATCTTGTTATCTGCGTTGCTGTTGGAATATTAATAGTACCAATTGGCGCACCCAGCTCTACATAGCCCCTTTTACCCCTCGACGTTTTATTTATTTTTACATGACTATACACATTTCTAGGTATATATGTATGTAGATGTAACACAAATGCCCCTCGCGCGATTGCGAGGGTCCACTGCTTCACCCGAGTAGACGCGAAGACACGTCTATTTTAATGGTTGCCCGAGGAGCTTCATATGTTGCTCGGATCATACCGTCGTTAGTAGCGCTGTAGTAGTAGGACCGAGTCAAGATGGTATATTGTCCCTAAGCCACATATATTTATATTGAGCGACTATTGAGGATAGCACAAGATGATAGTTCAAACTACAGAACACAAGTGGCTGCGCCACGGCGTAGTAATACAACGATGAGTAAGAAATTCGGAGTCTACAAGTACAATAGCAAAATTGTAAGTAAGAAAAGGAGGACTGGCAAACTACCTTTCAACAGATCATGGGTCTTGAACTTCATGGGGCTCATGTACTGGTTGCCCGATTCCGGGAAACGAAGAATCGCACAGCAACGGCAAATGGCAATGGTCTCATGAAGCCCAGAACGGTACAATAACATGAAGTGACACCGAATCTTCGGATTGTACTCGACTTCACCGAAATTATTCGAGTAATTTCCTGACGCGGTACATCCTTGTATTCGGTAACCACCCGCTTGTTCTTTTTCGGGACCACGGCGGGAAATATCATCCATCCTCCATCCATATGAGATCATGGCGGCTCTGGGAGGCGTTGCTGTATCCATTTGGACGGCGCTGTCAGGCGCTTCCCCCTGGCAATCACAACATACGCCTATTAAAAGGATCGCCGCAGATCCTGGACTCTCGAGGAAGTAAAATTTAGAATCATCGACCCAAGTCGAAACTCGGGCGGCGTGCTGGGGGGCTTAGAGGGAGAAGACACGCGAGCACAAGTTGATCAGTCATTGATAGATGCGACTCGGTCTGGCGGCACAGACACCTTGCCGCCTAGCAACCAAGAGGAAATAGCCAAGAGTGCAATGTCCCGGTTAAATGCGTTAATTTCAAGTACTTGGTGCTGCGAGGAACGAGGCTATGAAGATCGGGAAGTAAATGTGATTGTGCGCCACCACCGATCATCTCCTGTCATCCACTAGGAAGTCTTGATGCTGATCAGGTCTTTAGAAAGGACCTCACATACGTCTCAAAGACCTCATTTGAGATCGATGGCTATGTGAACTCTTCTTAGCGACGGTTCCTTGAGGCTTGAGCGTGACGATACTCTCGCCACGCTCGAGGAACCGGCTTGGGAGGATGACATTGTCATAACTGATTGGTCTAGGTCAATGGCACCGCACAAGAAACCACGGCTTAGCTGATTGGACACAAAGTCGAATCAAGATACTTACCAGATTTCTCAACTGCACTGTGGCGCCTTAAGCTTGGTCCTCGCTGTCGCCGATGACCTTCGGGTTGAGGAAAACCCATCCAAAAGTCCGAATCTCTTCGCCTTTCCTTCCGAAGTAAAGCTCCGTCTCATAAGCCCAATTTATGGTACCGACGATGCAGTCTCTAAGGGTCCGAACGTAAGATGGGAGATCGCTCGCAAGATCCCCGCCGTATTCCAAATTAGTAGGGGGAGGCCAATGCGTCAAGGCGGGTGGCGTCGCTAAGCGCGTAGATGTGATCCATTTCCAACACGCCGACAACGTGCCAGATCCAGGATGGTTAGCATAGGGCGGTGTCGAGGGGGAGAAAAGCGACTGCTGAATCTCAACAAATGAGTCAAACATTTGGCGAATCATAACGCCTGCGAAATTCAGCGCGCCTTGGAGCGAAAGGTGTCTGTCCACCATTAGGATCGTTATGAGATTGTGGCGATTGCCCTGGGCCTGATCATTATTGAAAGCGAACACATCCTGGCACGAGTTTAGCGATATGGAGATTGATGGATTGACGGAAGTATTTACTAAGGAACAGCCAATGATGTCAGCCGTAAGCTGCTTCAGGATGGTAAGTCGTTGGGACGTCTCGTCGGCGGCGGATACTATAGTGAGGTTTTCGGACAGTTCGACTAGGTCAAGAAACATCTGGAACCCGGAAAGGTCTCTTCGGAGCAAGAGATACGTGTCGAGGTCAGGCGTTACGTTGTGCAAGCGAGCGGTAATGACCTGGAGCTGAGCAGAATGATAAGAATGCACCGAACCTGCAAAGCGGGTGTCCCAGGATGAATCAGCCCTTGAAATGAGACGCTGGAGTTCGGGACGAAGGCTGTAGGTTAAAAATCAACGGGGGAGGATCGTACGAAGCCAAAGGTCACAGACTATTGGAACAACTCGTGTTGGCCTAGTGAATCGATACCACTTTGACTCGCGGCACCGTGTTCCACAGAATCGCTCACATTCCCAACACGTTTAATACGGACATCGGCGATGATCAAAAGGCTCAAGAAGTCGGCGAAAAAACGTAACTGTGGTTGGCCACAATCCGGAACGCAGAGGCCGGCCAACAGTCCAGCTTTTGTAGGGCGAAGGGATGTACGTTCGGTTCCTGTGAGAACATCATTCAAGTCGGCCGTTTTCAGCCCAAGGAGCCAAGCCTCCGACGCGATCATAGCAGGGCGACAAAAGGCATTTGTCCGGAGTTCAAATGAACTGCAGAGACTGAGCAGATCGGGAAGCTGGTAACTGGACGACATATTAGTATCAAAGGATGGTGCGTTGGGAGGCAAGCGCAAGGGCTTGAGAAAGTACAAGGGGGAGAAGAAGAGTAAATGGAGGTACAGTCACATCAGGATCTGGACACAAGAGTAAATACCGTTACGTAAGGCGCGGCAATTGAGAATTTGCTTCCGTCACAAGGTCATATCGAATACCAAATATACCCGAACAGTTTGCCTTTGAAATGGCTACATATGAAATGGATCCAGATCTTCAAAGACCACAAGCAGTTTTTCAATAGGTATCAAGCAGGTTTCCAAACCCCTGACGATGCATGTAGTGAACCTCGTGGAAAGCCCCTGGCCTTTCGGGCAAGGTGGGACGCGGATGGCGATCAGATATCGCCGGCGTACCGGTCCTGAGATCTGGCCCGAAATGGTAAGTAAGAAGTTGGTCTGTGCGGAGATGTGGGCGCCCCTCCGTTGACAATCATGGGATGGGTATAAAGCTGGATGCTGCCTCGAGGCAAAAGACGCCTCTACGCGATACCTCTTTGGCCCTCCCCGTATTCTGTGGGTCCACCTGCCGACATCTTGCCGCTGCCCTCTGCACTTTGTCCCCCCCGTCGAGGAGATGCCCGCCGCTCGGACAAAAGGGACGAGGCGCGCTGGGGAAGATGGTGAGATCAAACGATGCTGCGCTGCCAATGTCAAGAAAATTTATTTCTCTCGTCGTTTCTAGAACCTCAGATTGTCTGGACAGTTCCTCTAGAGCCTACTAGCGATGTGGACGACCCCGCCACATTCATGTCTCCTCCCCCTCTCGACGACGACTTGCCGCCTCTCGTTGATCCCGGCACTGTATTTCTATTTGCTCCCACGGATGAATGTCCCCCCGCATCCCGAAAGTCCGCCCATAGCAAGAAGAAGCCCGATGACCACATTCCGCGCCCTCCCAACGCGTTTATCCTCTTCCGCTCTTCGTTCATCAAGGGGAATATTGTCTCTAACGAGGTCGAGACGAACCATAGTACTCTCTCCAAGATTATTGGCATGACCTGGAAGAATCTTCCGGAGACCGAGCGGGCCCGCTGGCACGCCGAGGCGAAGTGGGCTCTAAAGGAGCATAAACGCAAGTTCCCCCAGTATGCCTTCAGGCCGAATCAGGCGCGAGGTAAGGGCTCTACTGCGAAGCGGAAAGTCAGAGAGGTTGGGCCCAAGGATCACAAACGGTGCGCGAAGATAGCGGAGCTCCTCGTCGAGGGCAAGAAAGGTCAGGAGCTTGACCAGGCCATCCAGGAATTCGACAAACATCATGTTCCTGAGGTCGTGACACGCTTCGAGGCACCTCTCACCGCCCGCATGTACCGTCGTTCATCCTCAGCTCCTGTACCCGACGTGGATGATTCTTCGAGAGCAAAGAAATCTAGATCAGCGAGTACCCAGCCTCCTACTCCCGCCATTTCTTCTGCGAAAGCATTCCCCCTCTCTGAGACGAAATTAGAGGCCCCGCCAGCGGAGTCGTTCATGTCGTCCTTCGACCAGTACACGCTCTCCCCAGCCCCACCCTCCTTTGTGCGCTCACCCATTTTTTTCTACTTGCTGTTCAACGCTTACAAACGCTTTACAGGACTTCAATACATTCTCATTTGACCATCCTTCCTCTCCCTTCTCAGTGTACCAGGAGTGCGACCCCTTGTCTCAGCCCGCTAGTCCCATGGCAACCGGCGACATTCTATTCAATGCTGCCCAGAGCAACCATTCGAATCTCACCATTGACACCTCATTCATGGGCCTCGATGACTCTTGGAGCTGTCCTTCGCCGCTGTCATCAGAGGGTAGCATGCCCGCGACCCCGTCACACATGGGAAGCCCCAGCACTGCATATACCTCGTATTCTATTCAAGACACACTTATCAAGTCGTTCGCGGGGCATTTCTCGGCATATCCAGACAGCTGCGAATCTCAGTTCGCCGGCGGAGTGTACGAAGCCGAATCGCCCCCGGTCTATCCCACATTCGAGCAGGATTCCTGCTCCCGCATCCACATGGCAAATCCAGACCACACCCTCTCGGCCTTCATGGCATCTCTCGGTCCAGAATACCTCTGACCCCCGCATTTTCGCCGACTCTGACTCCGCGCGCTACCCCAGTTAAGTTATCGATACTCCCTCAGCCCTCGAGTGTCGGAATCCTTCGCCACCGACACCCCTCGATTGTTTTCCATGCTGTGTATACTTACTGTCCTTCTCTGCTATCTATGTTCTGTCTGTTGTTCCACCATCGTCTCCATCTAGTCCTGCGTTCTCCATTTACACCTCCGTAACCCTTCCCCCCCCCCCAACCCAATGTGAGTTTATACTCTCTCCGTCACGTTTGTTCTTCATCGTTACATATTCTTGGATACCATCCGTCCAATTCGAGACGCGTTTCTTGGATACTACGACTCAATCGCCTGGATATAGGATATCAAGTATTCTTATTGTATATTACTTTAGAGAGCTTTCCTCGCGTTCCATTGCTCTACCGCCTACTCCGCCGGCCCTGTATGTATGACCACCAAGTTATACATCCATCTCGTGACAAACTATTTTTCCATCCGGTGGCCCTACCTTTTCGTACTCCTTAACGGCCCGTCCATTTTACCCTTCATCAACGAACCTGTGCATGATTAGTTAAAATTACCACACCGAAGCTACCCGTGGCCGGTCGAAACGTAGTTTTTCCGAGGAAAGCAAAGACACTTTTAAATTTGTGTGTCCCTGCACGCTGCACGCCTCGCTGCGTGCCAGATACATGAGTGCAATGTTTCTTCCCGTGCACGTTGCCTTGGTCCCGTCTATGTCCGTTTCCAAAGATACGTATGAAACACTCCTTAGGCGCCTTGTTTTCGAGGAGGGACTGCGGCACAGCGGAGCTTGTTGTTACACCGAGAAAGGATTAACATTGAGAAGGTCCCAGTGCAGTGTCGGCCAGATCCCGTATCCCGGGCCTCTTGTTCCCAATCTGCCCTAATCTGACCCCGAGATTAAATGCACCACGTTAATATGAAGCCTATATGTAGACCTCACGACGTGGTTTGCACCACGTTGAACCCTTTGGAGCTTCTCCAAGAACACGGCACACTGACTGATCATGATCGTGGCCCTCGTTAATAACATCTGATCATCATACTTGGTCCTGATTCGGGAAGTTTGCAGCTTCTACCGAACAGAGGACCTCGTGAGGAGATGGTGTTCTGACGTTATCTTGGGTCATCCTCGCCACGGATGGTGGGCGTCGATGATCAATTGATGAAGCGTCCTGGCCTACTCAGAGATCAGCAAGCAAGGTCGACAAACCGGGACTTCGGAGTAGGTGGGCGGCGGGAGACATATAGGTATATAAGGTCGTCTGATAACGGTCTTTGAGTGAACGAAGTGGCCTGGGTGCTCAAGAGACGTCGCGACGTCGGCGGATAGAATTCGATGGGGCCTTCACTTCAAGGGATTCCGCCTTCAATCCGCCGTCGGTGGACATGCTCAGGCTTCCATTAGAACATTCATAAGCAGCGTGTAGCCACAAAGTATTCCACGCCCCTTGGAAGAATGCGTGGAATACTCTGGAATACTCAGTCCGACGTCCGCTACGGTGGTCCGTGGATTTCGTTGAGCCTCGAGGTCATACGAGAGTACAAGGGCAGCAGTAAAAGCTTGATAGAAAGTGGGACGTCGAAGCTGCACGGCCAGTAGAATGAGTCGGAAAGGCATGCTGAGGGATAATACAAATCAGACCAACCGTGGAGAGCTGGAGCGACGAGATTGGAATGTTCAAATTGAGGACTTGCCTTGCCCCATGCCAAGTTTGTGAGCCGCAAGGCTTTATCGTATGCTTTATGGCCATATAAGTACGCCTTTCATGCTCCCAAATCCGTCCAAACAGGTTAGTATAATGACAAGAGACTCGAAACGTTTGGCAGTGTCCTGTGGTTTAACGAGCTGACATACATGGATTGACCTCAGTTCTGAGTCAAGTCGTTGGCATGTTGGTGTCGAAAAAATGGAACGTAAAAAGGAATGACACTGTCATCACGTAGGCTCCCGCCTGACTTGCGCATATAGCATCCTGCTGAAGAGCCAGCGGCCAGAGAGATCACGAGTCGCAAATTGACTCTCTTACCACACGAGACGAGTTTAACGACTCCGGATTCCAGAAATCAACAAATGCCGAAAATAATTGGATTCTTGCCACTTTCGAGAAACATCTATGTTCCTGTGTAACGGTATTTCCGAGCATCCTCCCGCCCACGTTCCACGTCAACGTTTACAAGGATGGGTATAGCCATCCAAATCATGGCGACGAGGAAAAAGAAAGCGTAGCGAATGTTTCCCGTCGTGTCCGCGATTAAGCCAACGATCAAGGGGCCTATGAAGGAGCTAGACTGCAGAAGGAAGCATCAGTAAAAATATGACAAACGTCGAAACGGGGGAAAAGCGTACTTTGTCGGTGATAGAGAACAAACCATACCTGAAATAAAACATGGTTGGTCAGATGTGTTTACGCTCAGGGAGATATTCCCACCATCTTGCTTCTTCTCCGGGAGGCAAAATTTCGGCGTAAAACGCTCGTGCGTACCCCTGGAATGCACCGTATACAGAGCCTACGAGACCAATCACGGATCAGCAAACATAGCATGCGTTGTAGCTGGGGTCTCACCAAAGTAGATTGCAAGTGCAAACATCTCGCTTTGCGTGGTAAGGCCTCCGAATCGTGTGGCGTCACCTTTGAAGACGCCCAAGAATCCCAGACAGCCGTACGCAGGGATGGCAGATGCCATCACGACGAGGATGACGATGACCTGGAGGTTCGTCCACCCAAAGCGTCGCTGCAAGACAGGCCACGCGAGCGAACCGAGGATCCCGGAAGTGGGCGTCAACACGCCGACTAGGATGAGGGCAGAGGGCTCCATGTGCAACGTCGTCTTGCCGAAAAGGATGGCTGTGGACGTGACGGTGGTAAAGCCTGGGCAAGAAAGTTCAATCTCGACAACATCGGTGACGAACAACACAAGTACCGTCAGAGAGGAGAAACCACGCAGCAAGGTATTTAAAGGTATTCCTGAGGTTCTTGATTTCTTTCCACCGAAGCATGGTGCCAAGCCGTTTCCACGAGGCGACGATTTCCCGACGCGCATTCCACTTGGTGTCCAATATTGGCTCGTCCGCCCATTCGTCTGCCCCTTCCGTGCGCGAGCTGTTTGACCCTGGAAGCCACAGTGCCGCAGGGATCGAGAAAACGGCCCACCATATCCCGCTAAGGCCGATTGCAAGCCGCAGAGCAAATGTCGAGCCGTGCAGCAACGTTACGGGGACGAGTGCGACGATCAGGAGGAAGATTCCAGCCCCGTAGCCGAGCGCGATGCCGAGAGAAGAGATACGCGACATCACTCGAGAAAGCTCCGCGTCGTGTTTGGCCTTGAGCCCCCGGAGTTCACCCGTAGGCAGCGCCCTTGGAATCAGAGGTTGGTCTATACTTGGCCTTGAAGGATCTTCGTCAGAGTCGCGTTGAGTCGTCGATAGACCATTACTGTTCTCAATTTCGGTGTGGATGCGGTGAACCTCAGGCGACTCCTTTGCAAGCGAGGGAAGGTACGCGTTCATTGCCACGGCGGATGCGCCAAAACCTACATTCGCGCAGACTGCCAAGGGTGCTGCAAGGAACCACACTGGAGAGGTGGAAGGCAAGACGAGGAAGACAGTCGCGGCAGCGGCGCCTAAGAGAGCGAACAGGAGGAGGACGCGCTTTCGATGAGGTGCTTGAAATTAATATATGAGAGTAAGCGATATTCTGGGGCGATGGACCTACGGTGATCCGCAATTCCACCCATTGAAATTACAGTCAGAGCCTGTAACGCCACGGATACGGAGTAGACGTACAAACTAAAGCAACACGTCAGATTACCCATATCATTTCGTGTAGATGACTCCACACCTGAAGCTTGCGCTGTCGATCCATGCCCAACCAATCTTCACCGCACAACGTGCTGGCGCTGCAGCATCATCCACATGCTCCGCTCGGGTCCCCAGCTTTACCAGCGGCGTGCATGGGTCTGTCTTGTCAGGCAGCAAGTATCCGTTATCCCGTGCAAACTGTTCGAGACAGATCGGGAGAAATAAAGTCAACGAAACGATGACAAACACTTCGCTGTAGCAGCCTGTTAAGTGAGGATTGGAAGGAACGTCAATCGCGGGACACACCTCGCAAAGGCATAGCTAAGCCATCCGTGAAGTTTCTTCTTGTACAGCACGGGGTCCGACAACATTGGCAGCGCTCGGGGGTTATAAACAAGCTTCGGTCGCCACCCCGGCCCACAACAGTCTACAACACTGTCAACAGTGACCACACCGCCGCTTCAAACAGCACCCCATAGGTAGTCTCCAAAGCAAACCAAAACAACAGATGACAATCGATCTGTTTGTTAAGTAGGCCCAAGCTCTCCGCCTTTCATGGATTGCCCATCATCATATTTTGAGGAGAATAACGGCTGTTATTTATTTATCGAGTACATCATTAGCATCCCAAAGCCCGGTTTCCTGCGCTGAGGCTCGATTGGCCCTTCGAAGATTTCGGCGCATTTCTGCGGAGTCTACTAACCTCTACCAACCCACGGCATTCTTGCTGAGATGATCTCGACAACATGCTATAGATTTTTTTTGTGAAACTAGAGAGAAGGGTTTTTGAGCTGCGTACGCACGCAGTTCTTCCATGTCTTTGGGGAGGTTTCCTTCAGGACTCTGCCCATAACATGCCCGTGGGCGCTGTGGGCTTTTGCTCCATGGTGCCTATGATGTCGCCTGTGGCGGCAGCTGGATCCATCATCATCCGCTCAATGGTCGCTAAGTACCTGACTTCCCTCCACTCCCCCGCCTTTCTCGCACTTCCAGAGCTCCAAGCCGTTGTCATTTACCACAACCAGGCATTGGCCCGTCTTCAGGTGCGACGCTGACCGCGCTGCGCGGAGGAAGTGCACAACTTCGAGGTAATGTAAGCTTGTCCCATGTTTGAACAACTTACTGATCACTGTGTGCTCCGTCTCGCAGGACTATGGCATAGGTATGTTCTGCATCAATGGAATATGCAGAGCTGTCGACGAGATAGCGGGGATAATAGAGCGTTGACCGACGGTGTATGTTGTGGAGCAAGTGGCGCAGAGATCCGAGAAAGCATGTGCGCATGCGAACTCAACCGCAGCCACGCTATGTAGCATTCCAAGTCCGTTCTCATTATAATTCAAATAATACTACAACTAGGCCACCATCCGGAAAGTATGCCCCCGACTCAAGCTCCTCCTTTTTGGCTCTCTCCTTGTGAGCGGAATCCCTGGTCTCGTCCCCTCCTTCTCCTTCTCCCGTTCCCGTGCCTCTTCCTCAGTCTCCAGCGGCGGCGTATCCAATCTAACAGGCGGGCGCTCCTCGGCCTCAATAACGCGCTTGGCATCCGGGTAGAGCGCGGGGTTGTACGAGCGGAGCGGGGCGGGGTATTGCTGAGGTGGCGGCTGGGAGACGAAGGTGGGTAACCAGGCTAGCTGTGATTGCGAGTGCGACGCGGAGTGCAGCGGCGACGAAGGGGGCGTCGGTGTGTGCTCGCTTGGCAAGGACGGCGACGGTGCGGGGGCGTCTGAGATGCGCGCGCGTTTCGAGCCTGCGGTGGCTTGCGACTCGGCGTGGTGGGTCTGCGCAAATTCTGGCGTGGACGACGTGTGCTCTAGCGCGCGTTTCTTGCCCGCCGCCACCTCCGGATGCACGTGTACCCACTCCTCGTCGTCCCCATCCTCGCCGTCCTCCGCCCCGACGACCATGCCCATCCCGCCCTCCCGCTCCTCCTCTCTCATCCGCACTCGTTCCTCCGCCTCCTCCAACAGCCTCCTCTCCTTCTCTTCCTGCCTCCGCTCCTCCTCGCCCATCCTCAATATCTTATCATGGTACACCCACGCATGCCGCCTTTCCGCCAGGAGCCTTTCCCTCTGCTCCCGGGTCGGCACCTCCCTCCACCTGCACGCACGCCACGCGTACTCGACGGGCCGCGCATCGAACAGCTTCATCGCCTCCCAGTCGATCTGGTGCAGCCGCGCCTTGGCCTCGGGCATCCCGACCCAGTTGAGGTCGAGCAGCCGACGGAGCGTGCGTCCCTCGATGGGATACGTGCGCGGTTGCTGCGAGAGACGGTACTCGAATTCACTTATGCCCTTGTAGGGGTCGAAGGTCTCGAATGCGAGGTGTGGCGCTGGGGCGGAAAAAGGTTTTGCCGACGGGGTGGAGTGAGAAGAGGAGGATGGCGAGTGGGACGGCGAGGAGGCGGGGTAGGCAAAGTCGCGGACTTTAATGTTGAGGGTGTGGAGTTGCTCGATGATGAATTCAGGTTCGGGATCGTCGATCTCCGTGGGCACAGGCGACGGCGCGCGGGGTAGCAGCTGGGCGGCGTCGGACGTCAAAGTCGATGTCAATAATCAATCTACATAACGTACCTTGGACTTGTTTGCAATGGCCACGCGCTCCTCCGCATACACAGTCGCCAGTACCTCTTCTTCCTTCTCTTTTTCCTGCTCCTTTGCAGCCTTTGTGTGTGCTAGTGGATCATCGGGTGAGGCAGCAGGCTCCGACGCCGCCCTGCGGCTCTGGGGAAAAAGTGCGTTGAATTTTGCGGGCATGGCAGTGGCGAGCGATATGCTGATGCCGTACGGGCCTTGGATTGAGAATGCACGCATGTCGGCAGCAGTGAGCGAGATGGCTTTCGTAAGACGGCGGCGCTTGGGCTTGCTCTTGTTCTTATTATAAGGCCAGGATGACGGCCCAGAATATAATGGACGCGAGGGCCCCGCTTGTGTGCTGCCAATGCGATTGCCATTCAAGTTCCTGGCTGAAGCCATTGTTCGTGAGCCACATGCTCTGCCGAGCTCGGTTTGGGCGGGGCCACCGATGCTTGAACTTGCGTGACTGGTCCCCTCGTTGGCATCTGCGTGATCTGATATCGACATCGGCACGTCCACGTCTTCAATGTTCATCCGGTAAGAATAGGCGATGTTCTGGATTATGAAGAGATCTGGGCAGTGGCCTGGCAGTGGCTCTGCGAGGAGAATGACTGTCGTTGCAAACACCGACTGACGACTGCTCGGGGCCTGCCGAGCGCATTGTTCCCCGATTAGACATGGCGCGCCCTATGCGCCTTTCCTCCCGCTCAACCAACTTTTTTTTTCGTTTGCTGCGAGTCTGAAAACCATCTGGCATTCGATTTTGTATATGATTCGCTGCCATTCGACTTGCTCTATGCTGCGCTGCCATGACCCACACGGTCGACATCGATATACCCATCTGCGACTTTGACCCGCAGTCCTCGCGGCCTTTCTCCACCGTTTGGGATCTGGAATCTTGAAGCGCCCTCTCATGCGCAGCGCGCTCTACTAGTCTCTCCGGGATTAAATCTAATCATATATCAGTCCCGGTGTAAAGTGGGTCACAGCCTTCTCGCCATTGTGCATCGTGCAGGCACCGCTGGCACCACCCTCAGACAGACCCGGGCTCTACGCCTGTGTTGCTCAGGTAGGCTAGGTGTAGAGGGGGGCTCGTGCTTCGCCTGGCTCCCTGTTGGCGCTTGTCTAGCCTATTGGCGCGCGCTTGCAGCTCTGGAAACCCCGCATGAGACAGTCGTTCGAATGGCCTACGACGCGCCGTCCGTACTCAGAGATGGCTTGGCGGCGGATGTCTGCTTCGTCTGACTCGCTGCCGGATCATCAAGTATCTGTGTGCATGCGGATCGATTGGTTTGCAAGGACTCGCGACGTC
Source organism: Asterophora parasitica (assembly GCA_018282005.1). Classification (NCBI taxonomy): domain Eukaryota; kingdom Fungi; phylum Basidiomycota; class Agaricomycetes; order Agaricales; family Lyophyllaceae; genus Asterophora; species Asterophora parasitica. The sequence goes on from JABCKV010000111.1 coordinate 15,167, forward strand.
AACTCCACGACTGTGACAGATAGCGTTCAGTGCGCAGCTAGGCCACTACTTATACGCTGTGATAGATTGCGCTTAGTGTATCACGGTTAGCCTTCTACATGCTACCACAAGAGATAAATCAGAACTACACACCAAACCAATGGCAAACGCCTCCTTACATCCGTCCCTGCTTGCTGCTCCTGGCCCACCGCTATTGTACCGCTCGGAAAGCTCCCTTCGCGGGCGAGTTTCTCGCCGTGGCTTCTTCTGTGCCTCGCTTGTCACTCGGACTCGGACATCACCATTTTTTATAATAAGAACCAAAAATGCGAAGCCACTGTTTCAAATCTCTTTCAAGTGTTTCAAGCCCGTGCGTATCTTCCTATCGACTGGCCACGTTTCGAAAGAAACGCTCAGCGCATACGCGTATTCAACGTCTGGGGCGAAGATTCTGAGGACATCAGATTCTTACACTGGCGGCGCCCGGTCGTCGATTATTCAATCCGAACCTGAAGGAATTTCAGTGGGGGAAGGTAACGATCGACTTCTGTTCGTCTCATCCTCCCTTGGGGAACACCTTCGAGACTGACCCTTTCCACGGATAACGATGAAGTGGAGTTACTACAGCTGTTGACACTATGTTCAATGTTGTCTTCCGACCAAGTGCCCGAATTTGACAAGTCTTCGTATCTTCGGCTCACTTTTGAATTTTTCTAACCTTTCTTCTGTCCTCCACGCCTTTACGTACATTGAATCTCAGCTGATGGCTATCCACCCCTTGCGGGACTCCCTCAAGACTCTTTACTCTTTGGTTAGAACACAGCCTCTCTACCTCCTCTAATACATTGATCGATACACCTTGCTTTCCTGCACTCGAGGAGCTCGAATTTCTGCTCCCTGTGGTACTGTCAGTCTCAGAGTGCAGCCACAGTCAATCCACTCACCGCCATAAATGGTTTTCTCCTGCTCCGTCCTCTCGCGTTCCTTGTGCGCCGTGGGTTGGACGATCCACTCCGGCTGGTGCCAGTGGTCTCGCGGGATCTGTCCAAACTCCATCAAGGATCCAGATAGCACCGATACGCGCCTGTAACAATGCGTTAGCGCCACGTCAACAGCCTATCGTTGCACGCACCTTTTGAATTCGTCCGAAATGGCTCCTCGCTGAGGAATACGTATGGTTATCCCCTCCCACGGTTGAACCGGTCCTCAATGTTGCGTACTCTGTGCACCGCACCTTTGATCTTTGAGTTGCACGCTAGAATGATAAAGGTTGCGTTGGCGCGGCGGTCGACGACCAGCGTCGCATTTGCATCGGCCTTCAAAGAAGTAGTACTCAACCGGAACGAGGGGTTTGTCGACTTTTTTTGCTCCCTAGCACGAAGCTAGAGAGAGCAGTCGCACGCAAGTCGCACGGCTGTAGTCTTCATGCGTAGAATGCAGGATGATCTGTGCCAAGAAGTGACGCACAAGAATTCCAAAGACACGCAGGAGGTATCGCGCCCATGTCTGCATGGCCCCGACGGCTGCAGTGAACGCCTGAGAAGAACCAGTGCGGTGCAAGTTACAAGCTTATGTAGAATGAATATGGCCGCAGTGATGAACGTACATACCAGTCTGGAGTCGAAGCTTCAGGACAATACGTGTAAGCACTCGGCATTTTTCCCAAATAACTGCATCAGAAACTGTCGAGATCTCTTAAGGCTACGTACTCAAGTAGCATTGAAGTTGCACGTCGAAGCCATTCCAGAGCTTTCTGGGATCTAAATCTTCTGCTTGATCATATTTCCACTAGACTCGGAGCACAATAATGTCGCTCAGGCTACCCAGACTCATCGCTTTCGATCTTGAGTACGAATTTCTTGTCGATGCTGGCACAAAGACGTCGTGCCGTACTGATACTATGGGCCGGTAGCTATACCCTATGGGATCTTTGGATAGACACACATGTAACGGGTAAGTATCTCCTCAATATATCCGACTATGACTATCGAACGACTGAGACTCGAATGTACCAGGACCACTTCATAGAAATAAAAATACCCACAACGAGGTGCTTGATAAGTAAGCCATGCACTAGTTATCTCACCCAGTGCACAATTTGACCACCACAATCACCAGACACAACGACAAGATCAAATTCTACAAGGACGTTCCCGAAATCTTACATCGTCTACGGACGGCCGAGGTTACGGTCGCAGCTTGCTCAAGGACAGATGCACCCAGGCTGTATGTACTTTCATTCAGCCCAGCATCTTCGCCCTGTTGAGCTCAGGCAGAGCACGGCAGGCATTAGTACTCCTGCTCGTTCCTCCAAAAGCAGGCGACGATAAAGTGATACCTGCGATCAATTTCTTTGAACAGCTCGAGATATACCCTGGTATGTGGTTAAGCCTGTCCACTGTCAAATCTTCTGTGACTTCCTCTTTGACTTGATCGTAGGATCCAAACTCACCCACTTCAAAAAGTTGCACGAGAAAACAGGCATACCTTTCTCTGAAATGGTGTGTATCTGTTTTCATTTACACGTCCTTATCGTCTGGTCATACTGGCGGCCTAGCTTTTCTTCGACGACGAACACCGGAATGGGGAGGTTGAGGAGCTCGGTGAGGCAAACTCCTAAGATGCGAATAAGCAGCTCATCATTACCTCATCCGAAGGGGTGACATTCGTTCTTGTCCCTCACGGAGTGAACAATGTCGCGTTTGAGAACGGTCTCAGCAAATGGAGGAAACGGCACGCAGCCGATGATTTCGAGTAGCGACTTGGCACGTCGCGAGTTTATCCAACCTCCTTTCACCCGCAAGCACCCCACAAGTGTCCAGGATGAACCTACGCCAAGAGACAAGCATCCTTCATCCCTTCCGCAGTCTCTTGTATACTACTTATCGATGGCTCCGCCTCGATGATTTCGACGGCACGTGGACGTCGCACGCTTGACAGCAGGACAGGATCGCACCCCGAGATTTCCAGCCAGAACCCTTTGTTCTTTAGCCGCGACCCGACATAATGATTTTGTTTTCGCATTCCCTACTCCAGACTTTGCGTCTGGCGTGCAGAACATACTTGTAAACGGGAGGTCGCAGCGCAGGCGGCCATGCTTTGCTTGAAATTGTTTGCGGCGACGGGACGGACGTCGTGCACGATGATGACAAGTGGTGACATGCCGCCACTCAAATCAAATGATCTTCATGGACGCCTCGTTGAATCCTCGTTCAGCTGCTCCGAACCTGAAAATGGCACGCTTCAGTCCAGCCACTGACGCCTTTCGTTCGAAAGAAGCGAGTTTCCGTGGTGTTTTGATCATTTTCCCTGCAGGCAGCACAACTTAGTTCGGCGCCACCACCTTCCATGATGCTCCTCTCAGGCCCTTCGCACCTTCCATGTGTCACGACTTCGTAATCGGCTGTCTCGATGACGTCCAGACGACGTTCTGGGTCCGAATCAGCCATCACACAATTTAGCCTCCCGTCGTACATAAACACCATGCGCTTTCGCTTCCTTCCTCCTCCTCATTTTTCCCCGCCCGCTCCTCGTGCCATTTGACTTTGACTTACTTCTTGCCTGCACATAATGTCGACCGAAATTGTTCAATCTGGTTTCACCTACCGTATCACCAACGCCAAATCTGGCACCGTCATTGATCTGTCCGGAGAAGACTTCAAGTCCAGTACGTCCTGGTTCGTTGTCATCCTGCGGAATGATTTTGACTTTCTTTCTTTGTAGTCATCGGGTATCCTAACCACAATGGCACAAACCAGCAGGTGTGCGCTCTAGCTTGACAGTTTTCGAGACTTTGTAACTTATGATGATACTTAGTGGACCCTCAACTGGACGGGTGTAGGATGGACCTTCCGCTCAGTGAGCAGCGGCCTCTATCTCGCCATCGACGGTTCGAACACGAACGGAACGCGCCTCGTCGCAGTTACCACCCCCTTCGGTTGGCACATCTGGCATGACGAGGTCGACCTCAGCACCTATAGGAATGTTATCACGCCCAGCGACCTTCGCTTTCCTTTCTTTTTCTAATCACGGCCATCTTGAAATTTAGGATCTTTGTCCCCAATACCACCTTCAACATTGACCTGTCCAATAAGGGAAGCACCGTTCCGGGTACTCCTGTTACTTTGTGGTACAGATGGGCGGGCGTCCATCAGACCTGGAGGTTTGAACGCGTTTGAGGTATGGCTTTCCCGCATACACATGCCGTCTTTGGTAGCTTACACTCGATGTTTCCAAGGTTTGAGCCTTGTGCCACCTGCCACTTGAAGTGCCAAACTTTCGTCTTGGGACTTTGAAAATACTCTACCACCCCTGCATATTTGGTTTCTATGTGGCTGTTTGCGTATACCTTTACCTGCCACCAGCTGTGTAGTTGTTATATTTTTTTGTGTTGTGTGTGTGTACCCGTAATTGATGCTCTTTAACTTGTTCTGCATATAGTTGCCATGGGATATCACGACACTTTGTCCTCGTCCGTTTGGGGTTTTTTCAGGTTTCCAAGAAGTCATCTTATCTGCCTATAGGCACAATGCTATATGCACTGTCAGTCTTCTACGAGACCACGTTCTGGTTTAGGATAGCTGCTGTGGTTTTATTCCGAATTCGGGATCACTGAACGGAAAATGTCCAAGATGTCGTCGGAAAACGAAAGAACTTGTTCGACCCCTATGGACCGGAGTCATCGATATCATCGTATCACCAGCAAAGAACTTGCGAGCAACTACATCATCATGAAAGCTAGAAGCCCTACAAGACTCAAGTAATACAGGGAAATCCTACGATTCGGCCTGAGCAGTAAGCCGGTAAAAAGTCCCTCGCATTTTACGTCCAACAAGGATGTAAGGAGACTGATAAATAACTCAACGTAAAAAAGATATCATGGTCATTGATACACTCCCATTTCCTTCCCGACCTCCCTCAGACATGCTCGTGCGAGCTCCCGCGCATCCAACGGCATAGCATGCTGGTCATTTCCTACGGACCGCGGCCGCGTTGCAGCCACCCATGCTGCGGGCGTTTTCCGCGGTATCGAGGCAATTTCGCACAGCACAGGGTAGAAGTGGAACAGATGTGCCACTGAGGAGCGTTTAACGGCGTCTGTGATCACTTCTGCCGGGCTCAATGATGTGTCGATCGCTGGAGAGGACAAGTAAGCTTCGCAGAGGCAGAGAAGAATAGAGCGAGGATTTCAGCGTACTTGGTTGCTCAATTACATGCTCTGTCGGATTATCAGAAATCCCCGCCCACAGAGAACCGGGCCACAATTTCAGGTCGAGCTGTTTCTGTAGCACATACAGTAACTCGTGTTCGCGTGTTCTGTAAGCCAGTCAGCACGTCCGAGGAAAAAATAGGTCTTTCAGTTTCACTACCTTGGGAAAGGAAGGTTACCACGTAGGGCTTCATCTGCAACGTAATTGACCAATGTTGTCCTACATCGATTGAGGAGCGAAGGGATGCTCAAGGCGGCCACGCGTCTTCGTGAATATTCTTGTTCTATCGTGAAAATCAGTTAGGAACGCGCGAAGGTGGTTCTTTCAAAGAAGGAACGGACCATTTGTTGTATTTGAACAAATCAAAAATAACAGGTCGAAACACCAGTATGAAAAACGTTCTCGGGGGATCAGCGAACCAGATTCAGTGGTACCAAGCTCGTAATGCTTCTGTATGTCGATAGCAACAACCTTTCGAACTCCATTGCCCTCCGCGGGAGAACTATCAGCGCTGACAATTTCAGAGTGTGCTTCATGCAACCGACTTCCCCGATGAAGGATCTTCGCCAACTGGCAAACGAGGTCATCGGGCACACGGCTGTCTCCCAAATGGGGGGCAACGTCAATCTCCAGGGCAGCGACAAGCGCGAGGTCGAAATTCTCTTCCTCTTCTTGCACTTCCAGAGGAAACGATTCTGCGGCCGAACTAGCAGGGCTCCTTAGTCAAACGATTCGTGATTTTCAGAGTTGACGTACCAGTCAGCCAAAATCCCTCCTTTGAAGACATCCAGCGTTTGACGCCAGATACCTTCCATGCGATGTATCGGAATATCTGCGGAACAGGAAAAATCAAGCTTCAATCAAGCCTGAGATGGGTGAGGCCCACCCTGCCCAAGGCGGTCGATCTGCAGAGCACATTCCTTCACAATCCGCAAGAAACTTGTAGTTGCCGTTTTCCAAAGCGGTGGATCTTTACCGAACTTGGAAGGAGGTGGGCAATCGTACTTAAGCTTCACGGGTATCGAATAGGCCTAACAAAAGAAAAAAGATGAGTAGTGAGAAACCAGATAGTATCTGGTAAGCAAAGACTCACAGAAAGGACCGCTTCGAGTGTGCCATCGGCATAGATGTCGACGTTATCATTGAACCGCATATAGAGCTCGACCAGCATAGGAAGGGTCTTCTTTGAGATTGCAATATAGGTTATCCGCTTCTGAGGTGTCTGTGATTTGGAATTTGGTGGTACGTCAAATGCAGCGAGGAAAGGCAGCGTTGCATATTCCGAGAGATCACGCAAGACAAGGGATGGCGAGCCCGGAACGGACAGGTCGATACCTTCTATGGTGTCCATAACTGCTGCCTTTGATGCGTCCGTGCCATGAGATTTCCTCTGGAAGAGAACAACCAAGAACTGACCTGGACAGGCGGGAGAAAATCAATGTCAGGCCGATACTCTGGGGAATTTGGGTACGTCAGGACACCTGCCACAGATGTGAGTATCGATTTCAACGTGGAAATTGGCAATTACCCTTCAGAATCGCCATTAGTCTTGAGAGACGATCCAAAGACCACTCCTGACCATCGACCATTCTAGTGGCTTTTCTCGTGCTCTGGATAACGTCGACAAAGGCAACGAGACTCTCCTGCGTGAAGGGCTGAGGGGACCCGGATTCAGTGGACGATGTCGGGGTCAGACTGCCCGATCGCTGTATCACAGTCCCGCCAAGGACATCGATGGCCTCCCAAACCCTCAGCAGGACCTCAGAGACAATGGGAGGAAGGTCAAGCGCGGGCGAAACCTTCACAGCCTTTTCCAAGCAGCGCAAGGCAGGGGCACTGATTGCTCTGCTGTCGAGCAAAATGGAATCCTGGATGTGCGTGACAAAGACATCCCAGGCTTTCGGGAAGGAATCGAGCTGCATGATCTTGGCAGTCAAAAAGTCATGAAATATTGACCCGATGGAGTGGAGGGCCAAAATCTTCGATTCATCCCAAGCCTGCGCCGGGGACTCGTCAGCGGGTCCAGTGTTGGCGAGGTGGCGGATTTCGGAGGTGAGCGCCTCCAGGAGCGGGAAGGTGACTTTCCAGATACATTGATCCCATGTCTCCAGGGTCAGGGTTGAACCATAGAGCTGCATGGTTCTGAACAGCGTCTGGATAGCGCCGTCCCGAACCTCTTGTCGAGTGTCCGAGCAGAGCCTCAGCACCTCGAGGAGGAGAAACATCCAGAGCTCACTGTACTCTGGTTCGTCGTCGGCATTCTTCCGCTTGGACTGGATCGCATCTGATACGCTCCAAAGCAGACTCGCCGCGGCCGTCAGTGCAATGTTCGTGTCGGCCTGACGGCCAAACTGACCGAGGGTGCTGATACAGAGGCGAAGATGTTCGGGAGACAGCGTCGTAATGGAGTCGCACACCAGAGTCAAAGATTGGAAAGCAATCTTGACTAGAGCGTTATAACTTTTCTCAGTCGGATTGCCGAGCCCGAGCCCCGGGGGTAAAGGCTTGCTCCGCATGGATGAAGGCGACGGAGGATTACTCAGAATCGACACGGAGTCAAAAGATGGTGAACGAACAGGCGGGCTGGGGCGACACACACTCTCCAACATACAGAAGATGGTCTCCCAACCCACCACCAAGGTGTGGCCGGAGGCCTGCAAAATCTGGTGTAGGGTTTCCAGACCCATGCGACGCAGCTCAACAGCGGTGCTAGTACTGGCGGCAAGCGCGCCGGGGTCGGGTACCACTTGTTGTGCGAGCACGTCCAGAACTCGTCGCTGGACTTCACCCTGCAAGACACCAATCGAAGACAGGTTCCTGGGTACAAGGACGAGGATTTCGTCCAAAACGCTTGCAGCTTGTACGCGGATGGCTTGAGGTGCATATGTCGTACGGATAACGGACAACAGATGGCTGGTTGTTGCATCCCAAGCAACGTCGGGAGATCGGTAAATTAGGCGGTGGATGTTCAGCAGGGCAACGCTGCCGAGCTTGGTGATACCGAAATCACCCGTTCGCTAAATGGGGTGTAAACGAATATTAGGAAATACGTAGGAAGATACGCACTGGACTTCGCGGTATATGAATCCCACTGACGCGTCTCCTATGCGCTGCGCCCGACCTCGGTGAAAGGCCAACAATGCTTGCGACATCTTCGTGGCTGTCAGACTCCGCAACAACAAAACCAGCCCCGGCACCAGATTGCATTTCCACCATCTCCCCACTGAGTCTACACAGAGCATTAACGAAGTGTTTATACGAAGCATCCTCGAGGTTCTTGGATGCATCGAAAAGTCGTTGGATGGCCGCCTGCAGCGCCTCAGGCTCCAAGTCACTCAACATGGGGTGACGCGAGCCACCAGCAGCAGGGCCAGACAAAGACGTCGAACGACTAGTCGGCATGCTAGTGGTCCCTGGACTGAAGATCGACGCCCGCCTACTCGGAGCTCCCTGCGCGCCCTTCGACGTCAGGACGTAGTCGGCATTCTGCAAAACCTCGAGAACCTGGAACCAGCTCTCGCTGAGGCTCCCTGCCAGGAACACTGCGCAAGAAATCAGGACCTTGAGACACGCCGTGTTCCGCTCGGATAGGCCAGGTGCTTGCGCTGGGCCGCTCAGACCGATGTTCTCAGAGAAGGTGCCGGCGGTGGACCTGGGTGTCTGCTGTTCCACGTAGGAATCGAGACTGGAGACGACGCGTGCGGGGACAGAGAATTTCGCAAGACTGGTGAAGAATGCGTCTCGCGGCGTGGTGAGCCCCAGCATCCCGGAGACGTGGGTTAGGGACTGGAAGCTTGTCAGAACCTCGACGAAGATATCGTCAGAGAGGTTGGTGGAGATAATGAAAGAGAGGGCAGCGAGGAGGGCAGGCCAGGAGCTTTCAATAATATCCCGGATTATCCGTAGTTGTTTTGCATCTGGATTGTCCTCGGGGACTGCTTCAAGGTCTAAAGCGGGAGGTGCGCGCACTATGGAATCCCCTGCAGCTTTGGGTTTTTGAATGACGATTGAATTGTAAAGTGGGGCAGTGAAGTTGAAAAGCCCGTCGCAGAGAAAGTTGAGGCTCTGGACGGCGAGCAGGTAAATGTACAATTCAGGGATGGGTGGGGAATCGGCTTTGTCCAGTTGGTCTATGCTACAAGGGTATTAGAGATTGTGAGAAAGAGACAATTTGCAGAATACGCACCACTGTAGCTTCATTGTGGAGCCTTGTAGACTTAGTCCTCCACTGGGCCCCATCATACCAACGACGCCGGATACCGTTGCGCTTGCCGCAGTAGCGACACGTCCAGCCATGCCACCGACATCCAGGCTATACGTCGAACCCATGTCTGCGACGACACCGAGGCCAGACATTTGAGCGCTGACGCCGAGTAGAGCTGGCTTCTCGGTTATCAGCCTCTTCAGAGCCGAGACGAGCGACGCGAAGACTCTGGAACCAGCGCCCTGCGCATCGTATCTGTCCCACACACTTCGCATGAGTTCTGCGTCATTGCAAAGCCTGCAGATACAGTTAATGGCTGACATTGCATGATACTGCACACAAGAGCGTACCCTCGCATGATCTCCATTGCCAGCACCTTCATCCACACTGGCCGGTGCGGGCCGTGGTCGCCGCCATCGGCATCCTCGGAGAAGATCTTGATGAGGAGCATCAGGAAGACCTCCGATTCGGTGGCAAGTTCGAACGAGAACTGCTTCAACAACAGGAAGACGACGCGAGTGCATCGCAGAGTCAGGGGAAAGATCGGTCGATCTGATAGCGCCTTCAGGAGCAAGGGACATAGATGGTGTTGGAGTAGGAGCATCAGCTCTGGATGCTAGAAGGCATTGGTTAAATATTATCAAACGTCAACAACGCGTTAACAGACCTGGCGAAAATGAGCATGGTAGTTGGTTAGCACGCTCTCAATGAGTTCAAGAGCAAAAGTCTTATGGAGTGACTCGAGCTTCAAGAAATGTGGTCTTTCCGAGTTGGCTAGAAGACATAGATCTTCAAAGACAGAGAACACGTCCATGGTCGAGGGCCCGAGAAGTATGGTGGTCCCGTCAGGAAGCTCAATATCCGTTAAACTTTCTTCGAGGAGTTCCCTCGTCATATTGTCCTCTACCACCATCTTGTCCACAACGAACATTACGAGTTGCCGGAGCGTGGCAGCAGCAGTTGACGAGACTACGGCAATTTTGGACTCTTGGAGTTTAAAGCATAAAAGAAGGGCCTGTAGAAGGGTGAGACGTTATCCCGAGCAACACAGACGCACGTACATCACCGAGTACAGTTCCATGGATCGCAGGAACGTTGGGTATCAGGGATACAAGGGTCTGGAGAATTCGTAGCTGGATATCGACCCCTTGACTCATGGCGTCGCTCATCGTGTTGATCATGAGTGGTACGGCAGAGTGTGGCACGGCTTTAAGCATGATTAGTCGCTGTAGAGAACCCAAGGAGATGGCGACCACTTTCGCGTTCTTGGTCGCACATCCCATGAATACAGGTCGTAGTAGATCATTTGATTGTGGACCATCTGATAAAATATATATAAGGTCAACAGTAGACCCAGAGATACCACCACGCACCGGAGGCCAGATTCTGAGTCGCCTGTTCTGGTGACGCCCTGAGGATTGCGAGCGACTTTTCGGCTGCCTGTCCGCCAAGTACCCGTTTACGCCTTCTCCTCGCCATCAAACAGATCCAGTTACTCACCTCCCGGACTTCTGGGTGTTTCCTCCTCGTCTCACTGGACAATGACTATTGCGAACTCTCCATCAGCGTGCATGGTACGATATTATAAGGCCATTCGGCGCACCTGGAGCTCAGTAACAAGAAATGCTAACGAGCTCATGATCCTAGCAGCCTAATGTGGGTGGAAGTTGAGAGCACAGCGTTCATGCATCTTGAAGTTGCAAGCGATTCTTGTGAGGCACGTGACCAGACATCATATCGCGTCGCCGAGTCCCGAGTCGGAGTCCCCGGGCCGTCACCACGGTCACGAGAATTTCAGTTGGCTCACTGTCAGTGTCACTGTCAGCCGCCGACAATCATCAACAGCGACGCGGACGGCTTGAGCAGGCTTGAGCGCGAGGCTTGCCACTCAAGCGATGTCCTCTGTATTCCAAATTCCAATGTAGATCTCATCGGCCAGACTGGATCCTTTCAAGCGGTTCCTTGATCATTTTTTCCTGTTTTTTTTTTTCAAGTGTCAAGAGCGGCTCATCGACATATGCACATGACATCTGTATCCTACCACTTTGTGGCTCTCTGTTAGTTTCTGACTCGTTCGCACCTCGCAGCAGTGGCGTCTTATTACCCTCACAGAATCGCTTACTGCATCAGTCTACGGCGACGCCCCAGCTGGAGTCGTGCAAGTTGGCTTGTCGGATATCAGCGAGCATGCCGGAAGATCAAAGTCTGCCAGGCGAGCACCGGATGGGTGCCCCATGTGCCGCGATGAAGAGGGGCAGCGACCCACAGCCAATGTATCCCCCGTTGAAGCGAATGGGCGACCATCTTTCCCGTACCAATGCATATTCCACCTTCTCATTCACAGCGGCTCCCGATCTAACTATTACCACCCATGACGTGAAATCAGCGTCAGTCGAGTACTTATACACCCTTGATGCGCTCTTATCGACCTCTGCGGTTTGTATCCCTGGTCAGTTCACCTCTACTCATCTGCATTGATGATTTTTTTAGAATTGCTAGAGTGTCGTGTTTTCAAGGCTGAAAGGCCAGGCCGGGTGTACACCATAGCTGGACAGTGGCGATGCGAGCCCCTACATGGACACACAGCTATTCTTCCTCATGCCGCCCAGTGCGAAGGCAACACACCGCCCGGCTCCATACATCTTCAATGCATCCTCGGAACATTTGGGCACACGAATTACAAGAGACTGCCAAATATCTATACATATATCTATTAGTATCTGGATCAGTTCCGATTCCTCCTCCTCGCTATTTGTACTCTACTTGCTCTGCATGGAAACCTCCTCTACGTATGATCGATGCGTGCGGGGGGCCCTTTTACGCACAATTGACCGGTGGGCGTCGTGATGTCGTGCCAATGCACGAAACCTGTCAAAGCCTAAAGGATGCTCGATCGAAGACCGACTTTTTCAGGAGATTTATCAGTATCTTCAGCTTAGACGAATTTCTTAAGGGCCTTGTATCTTCATCCACCCAGACGGTAGAAGTTGGGTAGAAGTCAAGATCGCGACTCAGTCACGCGTCGTCGCGAACTTAACGTGATCTGTAATTGGTACCGGCCGTTGCCCAAGTTCCAACGTTCAACATTCAACGTTCAACGCTGAAGTCTTGCCCTCCGCCACAATACTAATACTTTTGACGTGTTCCTACTCGCGTCCCCGCTAATTATAAGTATCTCGTCTTCAAGTTCCACTAATGAATCGCTGTTTCTGCCAGGAGTTCGATCGACAGCACAGTAAGGTCTTGTGCCCACAGTGCCACTGAGCTTCGCCACAGTGACCGGTGTTCAAACTACCTCCATCAACCCTACGAGCATAGATATCACTTTGCTCCGAACGAGATAAAATTAAAATAGGTTCCGTTTCCTCCATAATGGGATCTCGGCCCGTCGTTCTGATTCATCCATGTCAACATCACCAACGTATTGGCCTACTTATCCACAATGTGATTGGTTCCATATGTAGACTCTCACGATTGGCTTCACTAAACAGCCACTCATAGCATATATTCAGCGTTGAGGACTCACGTGCAGCGGAGGTTGTTGTCGTTAAATCTATTTTTGGACCACATAACAGGTTCGTCATTTTTCCCAGCTCTGAAGTACACGAGCTAGCCAAGTGGATGATAGATGGATGGAGTCATGGATGGAATTACCCGCCGCGGCGGTCCCCAATGGGCTTCTGCACTTTTCTCTTGACACGGGCCTGCCACGATCCGTCACAAGACTATTACAATCCTCCAATTCTTGTCGCTCACTGAAACGGTCTATGGCATCCGCCTTATAATCTAATTTTATTTATATCTCCACGAAAATAGATTCGGCTCATTTTGGGTCATTCTTGAAGTACGACAAGCCCCCTCTTCTTTTTAAAACCAACCCGGCCTCGTCCGCAGCATCATCAACCTGCCTCCTCTTACCTACTCTACATCTGACCTATTGCACTTCCACTCTTTGAAGATTCGCTATGCATTCCTTTCTACCAGTGACTCTCTTGTTCATAATTACCTGCGCGCGTGCGGCGCTCGCTGACACTGCGTTCCCCGGTGTCATCGCGACTGGCACCATGGGTCCGACCAACCCGCCTGAACCCACTCTAGGGACTGCAATCAACCAGACCTCATTGTCGCGTTTGATCACTGTCAATTCGGTTGACGTATGTGCTATCCAAGCTTCGCTGTCAGACCGGTGCAAACTTGGTACAAACCTCTGAATTTATTTGTTGTTTGCATAGGATTTCTGTATTTTTGCGCCGCCGACAGTGGGGAACATTTCGGACACTGAGGTAAGTGGCGTAGTACTTTCCTATTGCGTCCGTACATTCAACGTATCTATAGACTATCGAGGTTGCATGGTGCACAAAGCAGCGCAACAACGCCCGTCTTATTCCTGACGGAACGCTCACCGGCGTTTCCTTCCTCAAGACAGGTCGGTCAATGTTCATGTGATGGGGCATTTCCGCGACTCAATACTCTTTTAGATGCATACATACAGCTCTACGGATACGGTGACTTCACCAGATTGAACATCCCGTTCGGCGACTGGGGAGGGTACATCGCTCAATTGCATCCCAATACTTGATTTGCTGACTTGATTCCAGAGAGCTTGATCCACACGGAGCCTATGGCAGCGGCAACCCTATCGGAGGTAATGTCACATCGAACATCACAGGAACTGACCAAAACTTTGCCGAGTGGATGGTATGTGATCTGTTTCTTGTCGCCGAGAACGGTCGCTAATCGGTCGCGGCCTGTTTACAGTTGTACATCGTGAGTTACCTCTCTTTTCCTGATGATTATCCGCCCGGGAGGCTGACGCTCCGCCAGGATTATGATCAATTCTGCCTCCGCGTCTGTACTAGCGCCAACTCTACCTATAGCGCTGGAGAAATGTGCTGGCACGAGTTGGACGAGATGGGATGTGGTTTCGTCATGCCCGGGAACTACAACTTCAACGGCACCTTGTAAGCCGACCCCACCCTCTCCTCGCATTCTACGGTGTGACTAATTACGGCATAGCGAGACTTGTGACGCAGATGTAGCCTGTGAGTGTCCAACATGTTGCTCTCAGAGAGCCAGAACGATTATCATTGATGTCATCGATCGCTCCGCTCGTAGACCCACCAGGATGGTACCCTACTGCAACTGTTGACGGCACAACGAAGTTTTCCACCTTTGCCCAATACTACACCGGCGTCGACACGGACGGTGTTTCCTACACTGTCGGCGACACCGTGACCCCTTCCGCCCCCTACTTTACCCCATCTTCTAGCAACTGTCAGACCACGGCCACTATCAACAATGGCGTTGCCCTCCAAGAGCTCGGGATCACCAGCATCAGCAGCGGTTCGGGTGCTACAGCCAGCGTGCCAAAGGCGACTGAAACTTCTAGCAGTACGTATCGCTTCTCTCAATGAAGTGTACATTGATCATAGCCACGGTCACCACTACTGCAGACTCTGGAAGTAGCACGGCCGCGCACAGTGGTGCTGGCGTGAACGCTCAGGCATCGCAAATGTACCCCATCATTACTTTCATAGCCGTCCTCTCGGGTGTGGCCGCCATCGCCTTCTTCCATTAATTTAATTCAAGGACAACCGAACGACTCATATCTCATAGAGGATAGACCGTATCAACGTATTTGTTACATACTTCCCTTGTTCGAGAACAACGCGTACACAATTTGTTATTTTCACCGAAGTTTCACCGGCTTGTGTTCGATAGTTCAAAATATGAGAGTAAATTCGACCAATCGTCTCTTCCACGGCGACCTGCCCATGTCCCAGGATTATAAAATCGCTATGCACAGCCTAGAAGGTGGGGCGGGCAACTAAGCTTGTCTATCTTACCGGAAGAGCACCGCGCAAGCGGCGTGAGGAGTGGCGGCATCAGAGTAACATCGCGACTGTCTCCGGGTGCATACGCGAGCGTCGGGAGGGCATCTGCCTCCGAAGTGGTATGATACCCCGGCAAGCACGGTATGTGCGTGCATTGAAGGAATTCGAGATGGGCGCGGCCTCTAAATCCTGGTGCTGGAGATGGCTGGGCAAAGTAGCCTTGCACAGGGTGCCGCTCATATGGTACGTCTGCGTTGCACTGGGCGCGACCCCACCGCTGACCATAATAGGACTCGTCGACGATACTTAAGCCCTGGACTTGTTTATTAGACGATTCGCCTAGAAGGCGCATCCACTCCCGTCATATTTATCGGGAAGAACCGGCTCTTGACTCTTCCTACGAACGGCTGACAACCTCCGGTGTGTTCATTTTACGCACAACGATATGAGAACGGTGCCTTTAGAACGTCGTGTTCCTAAAACACGCACGAGTCGCGAAGTGTTGTCGGTGTATCCACGTCATTGAGTCCATGGGCGCTGGAGATGGTCAAGGACGCTTCAGACGTTGCGGCTGAGTGGGTGTGCCAAGAAGTAACTTTTCATGGGTCAGACCTTTGATCTCACCTGCATCTGCATGACTTTTTTGACGAACACGAGAAATGTCCACAGGGTCGCATAGGCCATGGTGCAGTGTTGAGTACGAACTCGGACAGAAACTCCAAGGCAAGACTCAATAATTAATGTCGACAGAATTTCCGTTCAACCACAAAGCAAGCGTTCAATCGGCAGAAGGTTTGATGAATGACAATGGGTGACCATATTGTTTCCAGATTCTAGTCAAGTCTGACAGCGGACTTCGAAGCACTACTGTCCCATGTGATGCGGCGAGCGTTAGGCTCCGAGATCAGGAAGGGACGAAGGGGCTCGGAATTTAGATATCTGGGAGAGGGGCTGCTTTCGGGCTGCTTGGTGACATCATGGGCAAGGAATTATAAGGAAAGATGCTTGTGAGCACTGAGAAGCAGATGCGGCGGAAAGGGGGAACTCAGAATTCAATGGGGCGGCATGCTTGCGTGAGAAAGCGCCAATGTATGGCCGGTTACCTAATCATACATGATGGATGCGACGCGAAGGCCTGTGAACCGGTGAAGATCCATCTTTTTCGTGTACGACGTGCGTTGGCACTGCACAACTCCTCACGATTGCCTACCAGCGCCCCTTTTCTCGCTGTGACTTTCCTTCTCAACTGGGATTACGGTACTCCCTGACGCCACGCCCCATATTTTCGCATCTTTCACCGCCACACGCCGCCCCATTCGCTCTCTTGCTCAACTTTATCCCACGCCAGATACCACGCCGACGATACCAAGCTTCATATCTCATAATTCCGCCAATCTGAATGCCTACCGTGCACAAAACTGGACAGGCGCTCTTCCTAGGGCTCGAACTGGCGACGGACCAACTCCGGGCCACGATTGTCGACGAGAGTCTCGAGCTCGTTGGGGTGGAGAGTGTAGACTTTGATGCAGAGCTGTCGGAATACCAGTGCGTATGCATTCATTCAAACGTTCCTCCTAAGTTTCTCACTTGCTTTTCCTTGTCTTCTTGTGCGGCCTTTACAGAACACAAGGCGGAATCTTTACCAACCCCGGCGATGCTTATACTACTCCTGTGGAGATGTGGATCAAGGGCCTGGGTGAGTGCAGAAACCTCGCAGCATTTTGCGCTATTCGCAGGCGAACGGAACCAAAATTTTGCTTTCAACTGATTTGCTGGATTTGGCGAATCTGCCCTGGACACGTGTAGATCTCGATCTCATTCTGACTCACGTGACCTTGTCTCTGTTTCTCTAGACCTCCTCCTCGAGAAACTCTCCCGGAATCATGATCTGTCAAGAATAAAGTCCATCGGGGGGGCTGCGCAGGTGAGAACACTTTGTGTCTCGATTCTCTTATGCTGATTTTCTTCTAAATAGCACGCCCTGGTCTGGTGGAAATCAACTACGGTACCCTCTCTTTCTTCATTGGACCCACATGTTCTTCTCCACAATCATTTTCCTGCACACACATTTTCCCTTCCGATTACGCCTACCTCACAAGACATATCCTCGCACACACATGCCCTTGCGATCGAGGTCCTATTGGGCGGACCGGACCAAATGGTCAGTCGCGTCGGAACATGCGCAAGTGCATCACTGGTTGCGGCGCAGCTCCTGCGGGTCCGAGAAAGCTGGCCACAGGATGTTTGGGCGCGGACCGGGCGTGTGCAACTCGCGAGTGCCTTTCTTGGTAGTTTGATCGCCGGTAAATGGATGGGGATGAGCGAAGCGGAAGCGTGTGCTACTGGGATGTGGGTGCATGGCGCGAACCCGAACTCAATAAACGGGGGACAGCCGGGTTCAGGGGGTTACTGGGATGAGGGCGTTTTGGATATCGTTGGCGGGAGCAGGGAGGAAGGAAGACGAGTACGAGGGTGGCTCGGGGATGTGGACGTCTCGGGAGGTGGACGACGTGCTGGGAATGTCTCCAGGTATCTTGTGGACCGCTATGGATTTGAACCGGGTATGTGGCGCATTGACCATCACTTTCGCTCGATTTTCTTACCCATCAAAACAGACACGATTGTTGCTTCATTTACGTCAGACTCGCTATCATCATATCTCTCGCTATTGCCCGCTCCCAGCGACGCTGTGCTCTCGTTCGGGCCAATGGACACCCTCATGACTCCCGCACAACATTATATCCCAACGCGTCTATATCATTTATATCCCCACCCAGCGCAGGATGCTGGGGAAAAGAGGAAATACATCGCCGTGCTATCAAGTCGGAACGCGGACGTTGCACGAGCACTCGTCCGCGATATGTACACGAAAAGCTGGAGTGCTTTTGACCGCCTCGTCGCCATCGTTCCTCCTGGTGGATCCATTGGGTAAGTCGCATCCCCCGTCTCATCAACACCTTCTCATTTTCCGCAGGCTCGATGACAAACTCTTCAGCTTCTGGCATCTCCAGAGCGACAGCTTTCCATATTCCTACGTCAAAGGCATTTACCGGTTCGAGACTGGGATCAAAGTACCCGAATTTCGAGACCTGCGCGCAAACCCGCGGTGTCTCGTCGAATCCCAAATCCTCTCCTTCCGAGTCAAGTGGGCCCGTATGCTAGCTACCGGTGTCCTCGGATCCCCACGCAAACAAGCCTCCTCCTCCGCGTCCTCCCCTGCTCCACATTCACAATCACACGCCGCACACATCATGAGTCTTGGGCTCTCTTTCGACCCTTATGACCCCACGCCACTCCCGACACGCGTGTTGGCGACGGGAGCCGCGGCCAACTTCCCCTCCGTCGCGAACCTCGTGGGTGACGTGTTTAACGCCCCCGTCTTCGTCCCTACTTCGCAAGTCGAGGCGGCGCAGATCACGCCGCACCGCAACACGCCTGCACTGGGGTTTCCAGGGCGCGCGGCCCTTGGTGCCTCGTACGTCGCACGGTGGGTGTGGGCGCGTGATCGCGAGGGCATGGGCGTGGGACTGATTGGGTTCGAGGAGGAGGGACGGAGGGTGCTCGGGAAGCGGTGGGTGGCAACAAGTGGCTCGATGCTGAGAACAAATATCAATGGCGCGGTGCATGCGGGCAGTAGTGCGGCGGGGACCACGGTGGGAACGCAGTTTGGTGCGAGCAGTAGCCGATCCGGGATGGGACTTGGTGCGACAGTTTTCGTGGAGGAGGAAGAAGACGAGGAGCTCGAACGGGAGCGGCGAGAGCGGGAAATGCAGGAACGTGTGGGGCTCGGTGTCGGCGTCATTGGGGGAGGAGTGTACGGTGCCGCAGGTCCTTTCGGAGATATTGGTTATAGCTCCAGAACGAGGACACAGACGGGCTCGACGGTGGACTCGTTGGGGAGCCTCGCGAGTGCCGGGGCGTCGGCGCCGTCGACGGCGTTTACGACGCCAGATCCGAATCTTCTTTCAGTGGGAAT
The DNA here is from genome assembly GCA_018282005.1 of Asterophora parasitica. Taxonomy (NCBI): domain Eukaryota; kingdom Fungi; phylum Basidiomycota; class Agaricomycetes; order Agaricales; family Lyophyllaceae; genus Asterophora; species Asterophora parasitica. The sequence continues at coordinate 34,370 of JABCKV010000111.1, forward strand.
GGCGGCAGGAGCCACTGCCACGAGCCCCACACCACTTACACCTGTTGTGGCACTACCAACATCCGATGCAGAGGCTCAGATGGGGCTTGCAAAGGTCGCCGACGCGGACTTAGATGCGTTCATGACCTATGCTGCGATTGTCCCCGAGTTTTGTCGTTTAGAGGGCATGGTGATCAAGGCCATTGTCTGAAGGGAGATTCACTGCGAACTCTTTCTTTTGGTTTCTTTTCTCGCTTTATATTCTCGTTCGTATGTATATGATTTGTTACGACCATGCTTTCCTGTTCGTTGTGCTTGTCCTCTACTATCTTTTCCCTCGACCTTCCACTCCATGCTTTGCGCTTTACAAATCTAACGCCCCTCCTCAACAGCAGCAAAAGTAAATACATATGTATGCGGCTGTATATCGCGCTCCCCCATAATTCCGCTACAAGTACTCCTATATTTATTATACGCCAACGCGAAGATGCATTGCTAGAAGAACTTGTTGAAGTTGTACTTATAAGAGAAACCCAAGAGTATCGTCAATGGACCCATCTCAAGGCTGTCTCGCTAGGAGGGGGGACTAGGTCTGGCTCATTGCAGAGCAACCATTGGCAGCTACGTGGGCTAACTCGAGTGCAGCCAAAAAAAAAATGACCATTAAAATTTACATGCTTGCTGCTGCTGCATATTTTAATTTACAATTTCACATCTCGCCGCACTCTATTGCATGATCAGTGCTAGTAAGTAATAACGGACGGGCGGATGACGGCTCACCAGTAATCTTGACGACCAACTTCGGTCGATTATTGGGACCGGTGGGTACGTTCTCGATTTTCCGTAGTGTTAGCATGCCGTCGATGACACGCCCAAAGACAACGTGCTTCCCGTCGAGGAAGTCACATTTTGCGGTGGTAATGAAGAATTGACAGCCATTCGTGCCCGGACCTGAGTTAGCCTAGGATCCAGTGAGCATGTTATATGATATGGTGGAAGGTAGAACAACGGCGGGCGCACCATGGAAAGCAGGCCAGGGCCGGTGTGCTTTTCTTGGAAACTTTCGTCCTTGGAGAGGCGTAAAAGGGTGGTATAGTCGTAAAGGGGCGTGGGATGACGCACTGGGAACTTGTCTCCATATATCGAGAAGGAGCCTGTACCATCGCCCTTCAAGAAGTCACCGCCCTGGCACATGAAGTTTGGCACCCTGCAGAATTGCCGTCATCGACGATCAGCGAAATTATACGGGAGAGGAGATTTTCAGGCCCAACGTACACTCTTACAAAGTGTCAGCGAGGGTGTAATCATTGTCGATGGGCGACGACGCACCGATGAAATGTTGCGTTTTTATAGCCCTGTGGTCGCGAATTTACCCTACAACCAACTGTAATTAACATTTGAATGAATAAAGAAAGTTGCAGAGGCCGACCGCACCTGTACTCTCCCGTACAAAGTTGCCTGAAGTTCTCCGCGGTCCTGTTGCGAAATGCATCAGAGATCCAATCCTTGAAGACGGAAAGCTCAACGCGAACTTGGGGACCACATCGCTGAACAGCTCCATCTTGAGACGACCTGCAGGCGTCTCTCCGATGTTAACGTCCATGAAAACAATGGGGCGCACTGTTGAGGACATGATGGTACGGGTGGAAGAGTGGATCTGAGTTGCCGTTTAGTTTAGTTGCCTCGCCTTAAGTATCTCTATAACAGATAGTCGATCTGTTTGTATACATACAGGGTTTTCCGAAATTGAAATATTGATATCCCACGGCGACGTCTTGTAGACCGGCGACCGTTGCACGAAATGCATAGAGGACGATACAGCCTCATTCTTCTGTAATTCTACTCATGTTGGCAAAATGGCCAGAGGTGGAAAAAGAGGTGCTACCGATGTATTGGGAGTTTATAGGATAGCGTTGACTCCATCGGTCGTCGTAGATGATTGCGCTTTCTTTGATTTCATAGAAAATCGTGAGCGCGCAAAACGCCGAGGGACAATTTCGGAAACATCTGTAAGCTTTTGTTCAACTATGTATGTAAATTAAGTTTTTGTATGGAACTACAACGACCGTTTGAACCATCGCCTCCGCCCCCAACGACGGTTTCCCAGCGACGTCAGTCACTGCGTTTCCTTGCCTTTCATCCTCGGAAACAACTTTTGATCTTCCCGACCTCTCAACGAATTTACGGATGGATGGATGGAGTTCAAGCAAGCTGCGTGACTGCAGCGTCTCCAACAGCATCTGGCAGTCGGCGATTATCTATCTGCGTGCGTCGCATTTTGTGACCAAGTCCTGTTTTATTAATCTCACATTCAGCTTGCACTGACCTAGATCTACCGGATGACGAAATTGCGGCCACCTCCTTGTGGGATTGCTTGTGGATGGACTGACTGATGTTGCTTGTAAGAAAGTAAAAGGACTCTGAGCGCGATGCACACGACGCAGTTTCCGGAAATTGGAATGGCTCCACACAACTCCCATGTATTTTAAGCAGAGAATGGGTTCATTGCCCCCTTGCTTCCTTTACTTGTTGCCAGCTTGCGGCCGCCGGACTTAACGCTCAGGCATCTCTCGTTTGCTCGGACTTTTGCTTTCAGCAGTTTTCGCTCGATTCCATTGGGCAACTTGAATGCCTCTTCAAATCGGTCCTGTCCTCGTGCATATGTATTAATTGTTCTTTAGCCCCCAAATTGGTTTTAGGGGATCTACATATCTAAGAACCACTGGCAAGGACATTATCATCGTAATCATCCCAACCCCAACATCATCCAATTGTCCGTTCTTGGTTACTGGTCTTGTTGAGCGCCGGACGACTGAAATATAACAATACTGGACCCACAGGCCGAGGACGTCTCGATCTCACGGACGTCAATGTTCACTTCGATCCAACAGCCACACGTGTTGCCCTTCAAAGCTTCTTGTGGCTGAAGATAATAATATAATGGGCGCTCATCTACGACTGACGATGACGCCCGACTGCCCTCTCTTCCCCATGAAACGAGGATTCTTGAATACGAAACGGGTCAAGGACTCTCTGGCATCCTATGCCCCTCCTGCGGTCCCGGAACCAAGTATGTCTTTCAGATCCATATTCAACCCTTCGTTGAAGGCCTTGGTTTGTAGGAATGCTCAAAGCCAAGCTTCCCATTGGAAAGGTGGAGCCCAGTATGTTCTTTCGCCGTGGGCGTGGGCATCTCAGGCCGCTCATAGTCTGACCCTCCTTCAGCTCTTTCCAATTACCAGGCCAGCGAAAACCTGATGGAGGACGTCGACGCCAACACCACCAACTACGCCGATGATCAAGTCGTTGGCACCACCCTTCCCGCTCGCTATTTTAACGACGAGTTCTCCGATTACCCTGATAACGTCACTGAGTGCCTTTTCTACGGGGGGAAAGTGAAACGCGAGATTCTTGCGACCCCAGGCTTTCCGGCTTCGGTACCCAGGCCACCTCATGTCTGCCATAGCCTTGAAACATCTGCCTTTGGAATGGGCGTCTTCGCGACCCGCGATATCAAGATGGGAGATCTGATCATGGCTGAGAGGCCCCTTTCTGTCACCCCTGCTGCCATCCCTCCTCTGGACTTGAACTTCCCCAAAGGCTTCAATCCAACGATAGACCAGGTTGTTGAGGCGAGAATGATCCAGTATGAGAAGCTTCTCGAGACGTCGATCAGCAGAATGTTCCCGGAGAACCGTGATGCACTCTTTGCGCTGCACAACGCTCACACCGAGGATGGTTCGGGGCCTATCTTTGGCAGGATTCGGACGAACGGGATCGGCGTCTTGTCCGGGAACGGGGATCCTCACTTTGGATCCACCGCGGTCTTCAAGGATATCTCTCGTCTCAACCATAGGTGCGAGTTTCCTGATCTAGTATTCCGTGCCTTTCAATACTTACCTTTATCGCACAGCTGTGCCCCAAACTCAACATACAATTTCACTACCGCCTCTCTATCGATGCAGCTGCGGGCTCTTCGCGACATCAAGCAAGACGAAGAGATCACCATCACGTACTGCGGAATCGAGGACTCAACCGCTGAGCGCCAGGAGGCTCTCAAACCATACGGCTTCCAATGCACCTGTCGCATCTGCTCCGATCCTGGCTCGGATGCGCGACTTGCGAAAATCAAAGCCAGCACCGAGTTCACCGTGCGTAACGCCCGCGAGGGTCAGCAGCACGCCGAGAAGTGGCTTGCAGAGATCGAGACGTTTGGATGGCAGGGACTTGGCCAGTACAAGAAGCTGTTGGCAATGGCGATGTTTGCTGCCGCTACCGCGGGAAGGACGGATGGTGTTCGCAAGTATTTTGGCATGATGGATGCATGGAGCAGGGCTCACGGCGGCGACAAGGTCTCAGACCTCCATGGCCTCTCCATGGGGCTCGTATTTTAATATGTATTTCGTGAAGCCTGAGGCTTGATGGTGGCGCATTCAACCCTGTTTATGTAATCTATGACTTGCATTTGAACGTTTTGAGTTGAACGTTTGAACCACCGGCTTCCGTCTTGGCCTTGGATGAGTAGTCTATCTTCAAGCCCGCCTCCAAAGCGTGTTAAGCTTGAATCCTCATCGCCATCTGCTGTCGTCGGAGATCCTGGGCTTCGCAACGAGGCTGCCTTTGCGGATGCAGAGGAGTTCCAATGCAGCATTTGTCTACAGGCCATAATCGATCGTACTATTATACCCAAATGCTCTCATGAATTCTGCTTCGGCTGCGTGCTCTTATGGTCAGGTAAGTCGACTTTCTGGCTCAATTCGACTTGAGACCTAATTTCGTTTAGAGCAATCCAGACGGTGTCCACTCTGCTCGCAGGCGATTGGAGACTACTTGATACACAACATTCGATCTAAGTACGATTTCAGGAAGCATTTTCTCGCATCCCTGCGCACCTCACCACAATCTACTCGGAGCGCAGTGGTTCGTGGCGAATTTTCTCGGAGACGGCGGACTGCGCGGGATCAAGAGCGAGAACGGAGAGTGCGGGAGGAGAGAGAGGCAAGCGATAAACTTGAGCGCTCCATTGAAAAGCGAAGATGTATATACGAACGCAACGTGTACGCCAAGGTACGATTCCAATGCCCTCTATCCCCCGCACTTCGCGCTCACAGGTCTTTCCAGCATGTTGCGTCCAATTCGTACACTCGGTACCGCCCATACCCTTCCCCGGCACAGTTCGCCGCCTCTCCTGATCATATATCCCGAACCACGACTTTCCTACGACGAGAACTTCAGGTATGGGATGACCTGGATGTCGAGGTGAGTGCAGAGCCTTGCGCGTTATACTGAAACGTCATCACGCATCTTGATCCCAGTTCCTCACCACGTTCACCATCTCAATGATGAAATCTATTGACATTCGATCTGAGTCTGCCGTGAAGCTTCTCGCAGAGTTTCTGGACATGGATGCGCCATACGTTGAGGGTGGACGTCATGTTAACGCTGAACACTTTGCTCATGGCAAGTTCATGTTTTCTACAGATTTCAGTTGCTGATATCTGTTGCAGAGGTGTATTCATACGTTAGATCTCCCTTCCGCGATCTTTTCGTGTACGACACAGTCGTTCAGGTCAGTCCATCACTTACCATCCGCGAAGCACCGATCGTAATCAGCGATGAGCAGTACGATGTCGTACCAGAAGACCCCCCTCCAACTGATCAACGTCGGGGTAGGAGATGGATCACGGTATCCCCGTCGCATTCTCGCTCCAGGTCCCGTTCTCGTCCATGGCGCCGCTCTCGTTCATGGCGTCGCTCTCGTTCTCGTTCTCGATCCCGCTACGCCAGATCTGTTAGCAGAGATAGATCAATATCCTGGTCTCCATCAGGCCGACATTACCCAAGTTCACGTCCAAGAGATGTAGAGTCCACCTCGTCGCACCGTCACAGATCGCTCAGCGCAGAGCGCCATCACAGTCGAGAGATGGATGAAGAACTCCGTACCAGCTGGTATGTTTTCCACTCTTGAGTTATTTCTAATGAATTTAAGGGTTTCCATTTTTTTTCGTGGCAAGAAGATAGCATACGCGACACCTCTCGATTGACCGCCAGGACCGCCAAAGGAAAAGTATGTGCAGACCCTGGAGCGGCCTCAGCAATTTCAGGGAGTATCGCTGCACCCGGCTCAGGATACCCACCTGCAGTTGCTGAACTGGCCTCCGTAGCACAAAGTGACAGTAGGCAGGACTCGCGTTCACCTCAACCGCGACCCACGACACAGAAACCTCCGGGAAATCGTACTCTCCTGGAATCGGTGCAAGCCCACCTGACGCTGGGGGAAAATGCACTTTCCAGCGGTAGTGGAACTCGATCGGCTGAACGCCACCATGTACCTTCCCTGACTGGCCAAAAATCTTCGACGACCCCATCTCTCTGGGCTCGTCTAGCATATCCCACGAAGGCGGCCCAACCGATTGACACTGGACCTCTTACATCTTCCAATCGCCACACAGCAGCGGAAATTCACACAAACAAGGCACTTAAACAGATGTCCGCGCCCGAGATAATGGCTCGGACCCGCGCGCGCGTGGCTAAACACGGCAGCGCCGTGGCTTCTGACCCGTATTGGTATTCCATTGCTCCATCAGACTCGTTGTTGTCATCCCCGCCGCTTCTAGAAAAAGTTCAGGAGTGGGTTGTCCCTCCCAACCCTGCGCTGATGCCTTCCCCACTGGCTGGCAGCTCAGTGCATTTTCTCAGCGAAAAGACGGATAGAACGCCACCCGACTCATGCCACCGACAAAAAGCCTCTTCTGTTTCACCAAGTTCCCATTCTTTCGGACATTTCTCACCATCGCGAAGTTTCGATGCCCAGTACATGACAATGCGGGGTGACTCTTGTGATGAGCGCCCGCATGTTTCCGCTATCAACAACCCCTCCACAGCGCCCGACATTCGCACCAAGCTACTCGAGCAGGAAAAGGACCACGCTGGCTGCACTCATGGCAGTGGTGTCGGTCTACGTCTGATAGAGGCGAAGCTGAGAATGCGGGCGCAAGTGCAGGTCAGCCTTGCGGCAGAAAAAAGAAGCAGCGAAATGCAATAGTGATTAACGGATGGCCTTCGGAGCGTGGTATGGAGTATCGTCAAGGATGTATTAAGAGTATGTATTTGTAATGTATTTTGTTCAAAGCTTCTAAAACATATCAAGGAAAGAGAGAGCTACGGCGAGGCTTGAGGCACCTCGATAGTAGTAGCAGCAGTAGTAGTACGGTACTGAATGAAAGGCCTGATTCATCAAACAAACGGGTGGCAAACAGGTCGGGCAATTACAAGTTCTACAATGATTATAAGGATCGTAAGAGAGAAAGAAAAGACGAGGCCTAGATAGACAGGTAAGTATAAAAACAGCGGTGTTCAATTCGAGAACGAGGGGTGAGATGCGTATAAGAGTTGGCCGACGTAGCGAGTTTCGTGAAAGGCGTGAAGAAAAAAATTAGGTGTAGGCAGGAAAACGATCGTCTCGAACCTCTTCGTGGCTGTCTTTAGCGCGGTGTGGGCAGTGGTAAACTTCCGGTGAGGAAGGTGGCTCGCTCGGACTTGTATAAATGAATGCTGCGCGTACGGGATCGTAGCGTCGCAAACGCTGAGGGAGCGTCTCTTCTACAGGTCTCAATTCCCTCCCCATCCTAGGGTTGATGAAGAGCGAGCTGGGATCACGCGACAGGTGGCCAGGGGAGGTAGCACTACCGTTGGCGGAGCGTGATCCGCGGCGCGTCCAGAACGGCGATTGCGCAGGCCGGAGAGAAGACGTGAACGTAGAGTTATTCCACTGAGGATGCGGCTGGAGCGGATAGGGAAGAGAAAGAGTGTGTGACATCGAGGACGTTTCGGGAGGGCGATGAGCAAAGGGAGCCTCTGGCGATGGCGATCGTTGAGTAAAATACGGTGGGGAGTAGGCTGAGCGTTGCGCGGATGCATGCATGCCCCGAGGGCCTGGCGCAGAGAAGCTCGGACGATCAGACGGAGGGTTAAAGACCAATGGAGGGAGAGTCCGCGAGAAATCACGCTCATGGAGTCTACTCGTAGTCGTGGGTCTGGATGAAGGAGGGGGCGACAGAAAATGCACAGGACTCGAGGATCGCATGAAATGACGCGGGTGGATGTAACCCGAAGTCGAAGGGTCAAGTGCAGTACTAGGTCTTGAGAGGACAGCGTGGCGTCCTCGGTATGGGAGCTCTGTCTGCAACTCTGAACCAGGCATCCCGGGCCCTAAAAGCTGAGTAGGCGATTCTAAAGAGCCTGAGTATGACTCGGAGGAATAGCTACCGCTCGATTTTGGATTCCTAGAGCCACTAAAGTAAGATGCAGAGTGAGGCGCAGGGCCCATATGAGAGCCAGGACCCTGATCCGACGCGATGGGGAAGGAGCTAATGGCGGTATTCTCAGGGCCACCTGGGAAAGGACCATACTGAGGGAAATGCTTTCGAGAAGTTTCACTTTGACTGCGTGGGCGTCGTGCTTTTTGGCGCTGGTTCTAAAGCCACCGTATAAGCGAAATTCCATGTAATCATTTATCGGAACACACCTGAAACCAGATCTATCAAGTGTAGATAGAGAGTGTAAGTAACACCAAATCACTTCAAGTCGAGTTGAATCTTACCTGCACCTTACGGGCGCTCAGCCCAATGGATCGCCCAACTTCTTCACGTACGGCTGTTGTAGGAAAGCGAGACTACAGGTCATACCAATACCGAGATAAATTTCGTATCAGCTATGAAAAAATAAAATGTACCTGAGCAAGAAGTGCGTGCAAAACAGCAGATTGATGGGGGGTTGTGAGAGTTCTGGTACGCTTTTTCTTAGGTGGTGGGACGGGCGCGGGCGTTACAGGCTGCATACTCTGCCTGTGGTCTATTTCCCTGTCCGCCATATCATCTTGGGGATCGGACGAGGGATTGGACTTGTCTGTGGGGGCGCCCATCATCTGTGGGGACCCTCTGAGGAGTCGTCTAGCCCTTTCGTGATCGGTGGGGCTTTCAGCGGGTCGAACGGGTCGTGGCGCGCGGTGGCTCGTTTCGGGGGTGTGGTGCGGTAAGGAATGAGGGTGTACGGGGCGTAAAGGATAGGTTGATTCTCCTACTCGAAGAACTGGTACAGAAGGAGTGTTCTCGTGGGATAAATTTCGTGAGGTCGCCGATTCGGAAGACGACAGTAACGGTCTGATATTAGTGGAACAAGAATTAGGTCTGGGAGTAGTGGGGGGCGATTTAGACATGGAGAAACGGAGAGGGAAGAGGCGGAGAGTCCTTCGATGCAGCCTCAACACATCTGGGACTCAACGCGAGGCGGGGGAAGGGCGGGAAGATGGCAGTTGCAGAGAGAAGACGAGCCAGCCAGGGTAGAGTCACCGAAGGGCGAAAACTCATGCGCGTGTGGTAGCAATTGCCGACAAAGCAACATAATTATTTATCGCAACGAGTGTAACCTGTTACGACGAAGTTGTAACACGATTGTCCAGATGAATTGAAATCTTCGGCAACAATCGATGAATCCTCCTGGTGTCCGCACCCGTGACCATGCGAGGCGTAGGAAATCGCGAAGGATAGTCTCTGCGGTCTCCCCGAGGCCTCCGATGTGGATACGGCGCCTTCTTGGTCCCCGCCGCGCAACCGCTCAAGGGCGACGATTGCACACGCACAACGGTTGCGGGTGATGGGTGGCAACGAACAGTTGACCGAACAACTAGTACTAGCAGAGGACATTATGAGCCTGTCACTTTCTGCATGACCTGTGACGACGACGCGTCTCGATGGTGATCGGTGGATGTTTGTTTTTCCGTCCCAACAATCGCGCTTGGCTCAGAGTGACAACTCGGAGACTGGAGTGGTAAGTACTTTTAGAAGTAGTGGAGCTGAAGCGCTGAAGATTGAAGGAACATTTCATTAACGAGTCATATTGATCATGTGCGTACCAGACATGGATTCCAGCGTTTTGTCTTCTTCATTGATGAAGCAACGGCTGCGGGGATTTCAGGTGCATTGCGTAAGATTGCGTACTCCTCCTGGCATCGCGGAAACATCTCACGATGTTAATTTCCTGCGGCGATCTGAGCGTTGCGCCGTCTCGGAGACAATTTTTAGGGAATGGCGTTGAAGCAACCGCCGTGAACGGATTTCAAGTCGATTGAGGGAATTTTCAAGGGGGAGATGTGGATGGAGACCCGCAGCGTCGGTCCTTGTTGGCTGAAAAATCTTCGGACGAGGGCGATGTCGCAAGGTGCAGTGATGAACGTCGCGACTTGGGCGGTTGATAAGTACATACGGATAAAATATTCGATTATTCTGTTGTAATCTTCAAGATCCAGAAATACCTTGCTTGTCGTTATCAACGGGATTCACGATGTCATTCTTGAACGTGTTTCGCACAAGTCATGATTCTACTATCTAGGGCCTCCCCTCCTCTGATAGATATGACGATACTAAGTCGTCCACGAGATACAATCAGGTTAATCAGAATTCGTTCCTCTGACTCCGCGTCATCGGATGCTGAGAGCTGAGCGCTGAGTGCTGAGGCCCATATGACGCAGCAATTTTTAGACTTTGGACTGCGGGTGGTCAAAGATAAGTCCCACAAAGAGGGTGCGTGCACATGTTGATTTGCCAAACGCCTGAAAACCAGACCACTCGTCGCATCGAACACCAGGAGAAGGCAATCGTCGTTGGCGACGAGACCCAGCGATATGTCGATCGTGGACGCGAGAAAATTTGGTGCTCTCCTGGAATGATATCGCCAAGAAGGCCACAAGGAAGTTCAGCCTATCAATATTGCGGGGTATGATATAAGTACAGTATTGGAAGAACCAGAGGTTGAGGAGGAGAAGCTGAGATGGGATCACTGCAGGGTGGAGGAGTTTGGCGAAGTTGTAACACTGATACGTACTGTAAAGTAGGCCTGCGAAGGGTCTGATGGGCGGTGGGCGGTCGAGGTGCGTGGTGGTCATTATCAAGGTGAATGTTTGTTGATCGACAGTGGGAATGTGATGTCAACAGTACCGACTTATTGGATAGTTCGCCCCCACACACGAGAAATGGTAGACGTACAATAGTATCGCCTTTGCCTTTATCATAGATGTAATGAACCAGTTTCTTACCAAGCTCATCGCAATCTCAGATAGTATGCACGATATGTTCCATCACATTGAACAAAGGCTGGCGATTACCCAGACCTCCAGCAGTTTCACCATTGGGTGCACACTTGAGTTGGGCAGGACCTTTTGTCTAAACCACGGCGGAAGCGATGACATCTATGCAGGACATTGGGTGACCCAGATGGATGCCCGTCGAGTTCTTATGCGCCACTCTGGTTTTCTCGTGGGATTTCCTTTCTTGCGAACTAGGCCAAAATTATGGATAGGATTGCTCCCCACCTTTCGTTCAATTCTCTGTGAAAATGGGACATGTGTTGACGGAACAAAGCGCCTGAAAGCTATGAGTCTTCCATCGGTGCCCACTGAAGCCGATCCATACTGGAATGTACCTGGAATGCTCTATCACCTATCACCAAGATGTCCGCGTCGAGAATGCGAGCTCGTCGCCTCGGGTCGCTGAACGGGCGAAGAGCGTGGTGACTAACACGGTGCACGGAAATAACTCAACGTTGAAGTGGACCGCAGAAGGGGCTGACGGAGGGTGAGATAGTGTGGCGGGCAACGGATGATCAATTCTGAAGCCATGTGCCTGGGGATCCGACGGAGACGAACACGGCGGCGATGTTTAGAATTGAAAGCCCCAAGTGGTGCCCATCCCCTGGATAGGGACCCGCTGTTGTCTTGTTCGATCGGGGAGTGTAAGTGACTTAAAAAGCGGTCAACAAGAGGGCATCGAGGTAGAATAGAAGTACGGATAAGGTGATACATTCTTGGATCTTGATTATGTACAAACTGCGAGCGAGAAATTGATAGGGGCGACACGGGCTAGAGTAGGAGCATAGTCGGGTTATGCTGAGCCTCCGACCTCTAAAAACCGACGGGACAGCCAGTCAGTAATCGCAGATACCGGGAAGTAAAAGATGGCCGACGTACGTTCCACCATGACATCGATCGTGTCTGGAGGGGTAATACTTGATGAGCAGCTAGGCATAATCATCGTCAGGGTAAAACGTACCGTTATCCTCCATGTCAAGGGACGTCGGGGTGTCGTCGTCGTTTATCCGGCTGCCATCGTAAAGGAAGCTACGTGAAAAGAAAGCAAGTTGTTAGTACTATAATCATCGAAATGCTGTTACAATAGTAAGAATTAAATGGTGCATGTGGCCAGGTGGAAGAAAAGAAAGGTATACGAACGGAACCTCACCGAATGCTGCCCACATCCTTGCCAACTTTGTTCGCATACGCGCCCTGCAGCTTGCTCAGCTTCGTGCTGCGCTTAATCTTGAAAAACACTTCTTCGCCCGTCGAGCTGACAACCTATACACAACAGATAATCAGCATTGGCCACAACCCCAAAGGGAAGGAAAAAAGAGCAAGGCCAGGCAAGGCCTCAATACTCAACACAATCGAGCAAATCAGAGAGGAGACTAACCTTAATGTTGATAGTCGCGTTGGCATCTTCACTTTTGACCTCCTCCTGCGGCTGGTTCTGTTGCTGCTCGTCGTCCGACATCGTTGGTCTATCTAAAGGATGATAACTCGACTGTGGTTCGTGGGCTAAGTTTGAGATTTTCCTGAGAAGTGTGGCACTAAATACAGCTTTTCTGAGGTTTAGGGCTCGTGGATGCAGCTGCGAGTGGTACAGTGAAGTCAGACGAATAACGGCTGCAATGTGAAAGACCAAAACTGATATGCGCTTATGTAAGCAACACCGCCGGCTGCAAACCGCTGCTCTTATTAGACTCTATCTGCCAGCAAGCTACCGACTCGCCCGTGCTAATAATTAAAATTTAGTCTTGTGCATTTCGGAGGCGCTTCTGGTACTACTACTCACCTCAATTTAGTAGTATAGCACAGTGTAGTGCGTCAATTTAGTCGGGCGTCATCCCTGAAGCCGACTCGCAGGCAACTACGCGCAAGAATAGACTTCACATTTCTCCGCCTACTAGTAGTAGTAAGTACGTACGTACCGGAGGGCTCAAATAGACTTTGCCGAGATCATAAAGCGAACCTCAAGGGCTTGAGCGAACACCAAGACTTCCAGTCGAACTGTGGTGCATCCGGGAAATAGCGTTCAATAGCGTATGGTACATACATTAGAGGAGGAGCAAAATTAGAGGGATGTAATGGGACCATATAAGTAGGAAGAAGGACGACAACAATCGAGGGAAATGTAGAGGAAGAATCTGGGAAGAATCGAGAAAAACGAAAGGCTCCCTTGACATCATGTCGCGGCAGCCCCAGCACCTTTCTTCCTTCCACCAAGCCGGCTCAACAATCTCCTTGCCCGTGCATACTCCACATCCTCGTCACTGGAGTCCTCCCACATATCCAGTGTTTCACCTGCTTTCCCCTTTCCTTTTCCCCTGGCCGCACCCCAAGTCGGCGCCTCATCCCCCTTACTCCCAAGTGATCCCTCAGCCCACCCTTGCTCTGCCCAAGGGTCCTCCTCCCCCTCGTCATAGTCAATCGCAGGTGGTGTCGGGCTGAACGTCGGCTGCAGCGACACACGCACACTCTTCCGCCTGCGCGGTTCTTCCGGTGGATGCACTGGCTCCTTTTGTGGCACTCGAGGCGGCTGCGACTCATCATGGGACGTGATTCCGTTCGCAGTCAACCCAAATCCACTGGCGGCGCTGGTATCAGGGGCTGGTACGGATAGCTGCGAGCGGGTGTGCACATCGTCTTCCTCGTTGTGGCCATGTACAGTGGAGTTCGCATCGGAAAACGTCTCGTTGGTAGTCTCGAACGACTCGATGGAAGCGCCATCAGCATCATCACTGTCGCCGTCTTCCGCTTTCATGACTCCGTTCAGCAACGGCACCTGCGATGGTGGATGGATTGGCGCCGGTGCCTGTAGTGATGTTTGGATGTGTTGCTGAGCCTGAGGCGGAGATCGTGCCACCGATGGAGGCTTCTCTGGATGGATCTGCAGATTCGGCGGAGGCAGCGGCGACGGGGTCCTGCTTGGATTCCTCAGAGCACTCCTCAGGGGCGACTTAGCCGGACGTCTCTCCCCCTGCTGCTGTCCCACTGCCAGCGAGCTTGAACTTCCCCCACCCAAAGTAGGAACATCAAAGACCGACCCAGGTGCCTGCGGGATAGAAAGACCAGGGGCCCCACGTTCCGCGTTCCGTCCCCTCCGCATCTCTGCACCCGTGAACGCCTCGACCTCCTTCCTCCCAACGGGCCGTGGCGCCTTTATGTCCTGCATCATCAACGCGATAGGCCTCGCGCTCCCACCCGCACTCAGGGCAGCGTACGTGTAACCATTTGCACTATTGGTGCCACTGCCAGAGCGCGTCGCGAGGTTCCTATCCGCGTCCTCTACAACACGCAAGAGGGACGGCATCTGCTTCCCGGTCTCGAGCACCGACTTTCCTTGGCCATAACCAGCCGAGGCCCTGGTTTTCCGCCAGGGACTGGTGGGCGGAGCGCTCGCCGAACTGCGCACGGAGGAGTTGCGCTGGACACCGGGTGCGCTTGGTGCTGCCACGCTGGCTTTACGTACATGCGCCGCCGAAGACTTTCTCCCCTGCATGCTCGCGCCGCCTGCAGTAGCTTCCGTGTCTGAGGCCGACATCGTTCCGTTCGGGCGCCTGGGTGCCGTGTTCGTAGAATTGGTGGCTGTGCCGTTAGGGTGATTGGTGGAAGGCGGCGGGGAAGCCCCAAGGCGCGGTGAGGCCGCACGCTCGAGGACGGTGACTGTCAAGCCTTCCTTAACTCCAACCTCTTTTGTTGTGCCCGGTCCCGGCGGAGTGCTTGCCTCCCTCGTCACTTCTGGTCGCCCGATCTTTTCATCGGCATCGACACTAGGAGTGATGGGTGGAACACTCGAGCTCCGCGGACGCCCCTTTCCCTTCGTGACGGACTTCTTCAGTTTCCTCCCTGGCCCTGCAGTAGCGATACTGGTACTAGGAGACACGCCGGTGACACTAGGCCCGGCATCTGATATGCTCGGCCGCGCAATAATGTCCGCGAAGTTACCCGAGTTCGGGCCAAAGGCGAGTCCAGCGTCGCTTACAACCCTCCCGCGCCCGTTCACGCTCTCCCTTATCGGGGACCTCGGGACGTAGGGCACGTCATGCTCATCGGCCCTCACCGTCCCTTTTGTGCTCTCTCTCTGCACGTTCTTCAAATTCCGATCCGTCCTTGTCTCCCACTTCCTCCCCTCTCTCGCCTTCCTCCCCCACCTAGCCCTCGACTCGCTATCGCTGTCATCCTTCTCTTTTCCCTTCTCCTTCCCACCACCAAAGAATCCACCGCTCCGCCTCTTCTCTTTCTCGGGTGTCGCGTGCAAAGGCTCGTAGAACGCCGCCGACATCGCGCTGGTGGTGTTGGAAGAGGATGGACCAGGGAGCTGCGACATGCTCGGGCTAGGATGGTGCCCGAACATTCCACGAAGGCTCCCAAAGAAACTTGGCTTGTGTTCCGGACCGCCATCGACACTTGCGGCGCGTCCACGAGGACTGCCCTTCTTCCCGTACGCCACAGTCTCGGGTGGAGCCGCCGCTGCCCGCTCCTGGTACGTCTGCGCCGGCGGATGGCGCACAGAGAACTTCTTCCCAAGCAGACCAGGTTTCGATGGGGAAGTCGAAGTGGTAGATGAAGGTGGAGGCGGGGGCGCATCGCCTATGAAGCTCGCCCTGCTGTGGTTCTGGGTTTGGTTGACTTTGCTGCTCTGCTTTCTGAGTGGGGAGGGCGCAGCGGGCGCGAAGCGCGGGTTCTCGATAACCTGGACCTCCTGGGCTTGAAGCTCGTCATCGCTCGATCCGCCCTCCTCCTCCTCTAGCTGTTGGTGGCGTTGCAGCTCCTCCTCTGTGATACGTCGCGCGAGTACGTGACGTGTCGCGCCAGAAGAAGGGAAGTGGTCGTTGTCGGAGATCGCGTGTGCAGGTGGGATGTACATCGGCTGTTGTTGTGCTTGTCGCCGGTACTGCGGTTGGTCGAAGTGGGTGCTGATCTGAGAGGCTGATTGGGAGGGCGAAAGCGAGAGGTCTGAAGAAGTGTGTTTGTGCTGACCCTGCGGCTCGGGAAGAGGTTTGCGGTCGTCGTAGTGAACGAGTGAAATTCGATTTTGTGGCGGAGAGGGGCCTGGAGAAGGTCCTGCGAGACGACAGAATCAGCAACGTTAATTTACAGCAAAATGTGAAGCAAAAAGAAAAGGTGCGAAGTGGAAGGAAGGAAATGCAAATGTGCAATGTGGCGTAATATGCGGCTGCTCACAGCCGCCCGTGTGGCGCACACAGGTCCGAAGCCACGATGTCCTCCAAATAGATTCTCGCCTCGGAAGTGAGACACGATCTGCTCAAATCGACACCGGAACCAGAAAAGAAAAATGGTATGTCCAGAGACAGAATAAAAATAGAATATCCACTCACCACGACTCGCGTCACCATTTACAGTCGGATCTAACCACCAATGATTAGCACGGAACCACTCAAAGCTCAGAAAATCATTACCCGCAAGGCCATCAAGCACTCTCAGAGCCTCCTTCCCCATCTCTCCCCAGACCCATCCACATTCTACTAAGGCCCTGCATCTCAAACTAAGGCCCTCCCTCAAAGCATTAGTACGCCCAACAGCGAGCTCGCGTTCCTTCGTCGCAAGATGCGCCTCGCATGCCTGCAGCTCGGCCTGGGCAGCCGAGAGCTTGGCGGAAGTGGGGAGACCGGGCGAAAGCGAGTGGGAGAAAGACGGGGAGCCGGAGAAAACTGACACAGAGGAAAGTGAGAGAGAGGAAGATGACCCGTGTGATTGGAGTTGGGGGTGCTGTTGTAGCAGATGTAATGAATCCCGGTTGTTCCCCTGCGAGAACTTGGGTTTGTTGGATTTGGAGGCTTTGATGAGACGGTTTACACTGTCCATTCAGCACGTCAGGGACCACGCAGACGTGAGAAGCAGGCTGCTCACAGGATTTCTCGGTCCCTCACGATATTAGCGACTTCATCCTCAAGTATCTTGATATACTTCAAGCGCTCCATACACTCGTCGACAGCACCGGCATAGCGTGCGAGGGCCTCGTCTGCACCAGAAAGCGACGTAGCGACGGCGAGTAGACCATTTGAAACCGGAGGCGCCGAGGCCGATGCGTAAGCGGAAAATGCAGAAAGTGACGCGTGGGCGGGGTCCAGCAGGGCATGCAGGTGCTTGCTGTAATCCTTCTCGTGGTGGAGGAGGTTCGCGAGTAGGCGCGAGTCGGCGGGACGGTGCACCATGAACGTGTGGAATAAACTGCGGTGTGTCAGTGTCGTTTGAGATTTGATGTGACTGCCAGTCACGGTGACATCACTCGGGAGCATGCATAAATGAAATCTATTGAATGGTACTGCGATTAAAGGCTGAATACTCCGCCGGCGCGGCGCTTGCTTTGAATAGGGTGCATTAGAACCAATGAGATGCCCAAGCCCACAGTGAGTCCGATAGCGACTGAGATCAGTTTCAGCGCCGTCTGGAAGCCAGAAAGATAGGATGAGGCAGCGCCTTGTGTCTGAAGAGACACGTAATCGAGGAGGCCGCCGCTTCCAAGACCGGAGGGCAGTTGGAACAGGATTCCTGTAATCTAGACAATCGAGATGCCATTAGCATCCAGGTGCGTGAACAAAATGAATTATGGAAGGGGCGAACCATGACGACGAAGGCGTTGCCATTGAATAGTCTTGCGTATAGGTTGGCAACGATACCGACGGCAAAGGCCCTGTAGACCTTAATCAGTGGGAGGGAGGCTATGTGGAGGAAAGAGCATACCCAACTGCAGCACTGACATCACTCTGGTTGACGAATTTCGTACTGGTATAGTAGTTTGTGACCCAACCAATGCATGCAATCCCCACAAGGAGAGGCTAAAATGCGGGCAAATGATGATCAGTATACACATGGTAAAACTCGTGTCAACGTCACCTACAAGATGTACGCCTTTGTAAGGCGCCTGGTTTCTCAAGCTTAGGAAAAAGGAATAAATGGGTACTGTCAAGAACGCTGCAACAAGGGAGAGAGTAAGGCATCACTGAACCTGACGGAAGACCAGACGCACCCCAAAATTTCGACGGCGTCCGCTGATACCATGCGCCGTCTGGAGGATGACTGAGGGCGCACGCGATATCCGACGAGCCGACCACCTGAGTACCGGTAATCTCCTCAAATGCCTTCGCGCCGACAGCCAACCCAAATCCGAGAAAAAGGGCATACATCACTGCGTAGCATAGGCGCACCGAACCAGCGACGATATTGCGTGACATGATTTCCAGAGCACCATTGAGGACAATGAATCCCTATCGTCGGAGGTGTCAGCAATGTCGATTGTCGGAGAGCGAAATCCGGCGCCTCACGGGCAGGATTAGGACGACAGCACTCGATGCAACCGCCGAGTAGCAGAATCGGCGAGTGGCGGCGAGTGCAGCGGCCAAAAAGCTAAATAAGATGGAAACTGTAACTCTGATAGATGGAGCTTTGATTAGCGTCATTGGAACAGAAAGAACATCAAAAATGCGCACTCAAAGACATTGGAGTAAAGCTCGTTCCGGACGCTTAAGAGCTGGATGACAACGAGGAGAGCGCCGAGAGGAAATACAATCAGGGAATCGATAAAGCTCCCGTCAAAGCTGACGCTGCAAATGGCGCTAGAGCACATGCCGCCAATTAGGATGAGTTTCCACCAGTTGTAGAGCTGTGGTCTTCGCATGAGGACGTCTAGCTCTGCCGATGCATCGGAAACATATAGCTTATCGTGAGTGACCTGCGGGACGGCGAACCGTTAGGAGAATCGCAGACATGCGAAGCATGCCCCGTGCGCTTACCTTCCAGTACAAGGTATACGCCTCGGAGAGTTTCTGGAGGTCCAGCGAGCTTCCTTGTCGGATAAACTTGACGTTACTTGTGCTCGTCGAGTTGTCGTCAAAACTGATGAGGAGTACGTCGGGTAGATATATACAGCTGAGCTCGATATCAAGTACGTGTCCGGTGGAGTTGACCTGGGCCTGCAGGCGATGAGAAGGGCCGCCAAACATCATCATCGCGCGCGCGAACTTCATGATGAACTCCTGGCGCTCGATGATTTTGGCAACATGACGGGTGATCTACGCAGAGGACAAGGATAAGATCAATGCATGGTTCTATAGACTTGGAGTGGACCACGTACGAAGACCCGCGCTTTTTTCCGTTTCCATGTATTCTCTTTATCTTCTTCCGCGGGCCTCTTGAAGTCAAAATAGGCCTCCCTATATGGGGCAGGTGACGCGCTGCGTGCCGGTGTGCTCGTCCCACTGCGCCCGCGCCCACCCAAGCTTCGGATTGATTGGGCACCAGGAAAGTCTTTGAGCATGCCTGGCCATTTTTGCCGGATAAGCGTTGGTTCTGTGTGCGTGGGGGACGGGGGAGCTGATTGTACAATGGGGGTGCTCGCTCCTGATGGAAGTAACGACATAGTAGTGCCGTCCTGAAACCATGTCCTGGGCGACCGTGGCTTCTCTTCATGAGTGTATCTACATGCACATGTCATGTCCGGCGAACTCAAAAACGCAAGCAGCGCACCTCGACAATCTGTACCCCGGTCTCTTGAGATCAGGCTGCAACTGGCTCTGGATAGGCGCAGCAAAGCCGGTAAGATTGCCCGTACTTGCTATAAGTGGTCCAAATACGCCAGCTCCACTCTGCGTCTTCGATGTTTTGTGACGCCGTAACACTAGGTTCGCGGGAGTGAGCCGACTGAATCTGGGCTCCTTGCGTTCCTCAAAACTTGATCGCCGACTCAGGGTGGGTGGAGTGGGAATGACTTCGGAAGCCAGGTTCGACGGGACGTGGCGTGGCTCGTCTCGCTTGTGGTGGCGAGAGTTCTCTTGTGGATGTACCCAGGGACGTGGCGGAGAGGTGACCGCAGTTGAGGCTCCCGATGATAGATCGGGTTCCTGTCCGTATAATGAGAGTAGCGCTGACAAGACGCCTCCGCTACCGAAATGTGGCGTCGCAGCCTCAGAGTCACGCTCTGCATCCGAGATGTCTCGACTTTCAGGCGGCCCCACGCACTCCTTCGTGTATTTCTTCTTCTTCATCCTCGTATGTTTTGCCCGGGTATATCTAGATATACCCCTTCTCGTGTGAGACTGGACGACCCGCTCGGCCTGTTGCCGGGCACTCCCGTGAGGCTCTGAAGCCCCAGGTAAACCCGCCCGCTCGGAAGAATCGATGAAGTTTCCGGGAACGTAGTTTTGGGGTGACATCGACTTTGAAGAGCTGCCGGAATCAGCTCCGGTCGGCAGCCCACAAAGAGGCGCTTGAGAGACAAGGGTGTAAGTGGAGTGCGGTGAGGAACCTCCCCTCGTTCCGCCGCCTCCCATGTCGCTGATGTCTATGCTGTGTGCTGGCTCTGGCTGGGGAGGATAGTGGTACACCTTGGTCGCCGACGAGGTGCGATGACGTTCGAGGGCCTGTGTGAGCCTCTGAAAGGCTGCGGGCTAAGAAAGGAGTGAGAATAAGAACACGTCGGAGATGCTTGTTTGAAGATGGTGCTCACGTTCAGGCCGCGCTCGTCCAGGCTGTTCGTGCTGGCGTTTGCGTCGGTGTCGAGCCATTGCACCTTCCGAGGTGTTTTTGTCCCTGGTGTAAAATACATATTCCCAGGGCGCTTCTCCTCGTTAGACGGTTGCGCAGAAGAAGACATGGCGCTAGATCGCGGAAGTCAAAATAAGTGAGCAGCACTCAAACGAAGAGACTGCGACACGTACATCGCTTAAAATCGATGATCGCTTGAGCGTATCAAAACTAAGGTGAGTCCCTTGGCTTGAAAAGTAACGGACAAAGATCCATCGGTAACTGGTAGGAAAGTTAACAGGGTAAGTTAAAATTGTCACTGCACGAGGTCATGATGTCATGACCAAAAATATACTACTTCGACGCGTACTGTGTAGATCCGAGGGCTCCAACAAATTACGGTTGGAAAGCCGGAAAGCACTGAAAACGCCGTGGCTTTTTTACTATTGATTCACTATTTAAAAAACGAACAAGATGGCTCACTTCTCGACTGGCAGAACAAGGTAATTGCCCCCTTATGGCAAGTGGTGGCGCGTCCTGCTTCCGGGAGCGGCCGAAGCCGCTCCATGTGACGCATGCGGCATATGACCATCCGTTTTGAACAGAGAATGCAAATAGTGACTGATAATAAAACTAGCTTATAACCCGTGCCTTCGGCACGACCCGTGGGTAAAGGCTTTATCACAATACAGAGCACAATTTTCAATCCTAGCAGCATATACAAAGTTCAATTCATTATATCTATAGTATCATAATTGATGTAATAAATTATTCAGTCCTTCATTGTATTATAAGCTAAGCATGTCCTCCATTATTCTGGTCATCAAGCCTGCAACATCACATTAGTAAGGATTTATACTTCTTAGATAGAAAAAACTAACCAAAGTCCACTCAATATTTCCTTGTAGACAATGTTGGGTGTTCTTCAAACAGGGTTTCCATTGAGTTCTGGCATGAGAACTTTGATTCAGTTTCCTGATGTACACCGAGAGAGTGCAACATATAACTGTCCATGCAAGAAAACTGATGTTCTGAGATCTAGGCCCACATTTTGTACTGATTGCCCCTGGGACTTGTTGATAGTCATTGCAAATGCCAATCAAACAGGAAATTGTCTT